>PVKC010005683.1:0-32629 GCA_004027635.1 Crocidura indochinensis | reverse complement strand
GGTGTTCTTTACATGACTGAAACCCAAACACAATTATGTGTGTAATCAAGGTGTTAAAATAAAATAATAAAAAATAAATTATATTTACAAAAAAAAAGTTAAAAATTTTATGGCTTCATCTCTCCTGATGCCTGCATAATATTTCATTCTGTATATGTACCATCGTTTCTTTAGTCATTAATTGTTAAAGGACATCTTTGTTGTTTCCAGAGTCTGGATATTGTAAATAGCACTGCAATGAAGGGAAGGTATGTGACGAAGGGATTTTTGAATTGTAATTTTGTGTTCCTAGTGTATATCCCTTCGGAGTGGTGTAGCTGGGTCATATGGGAGCTTAATTTTCAATTCTTGAGGAATCTCCATATTGTTTTTCATAAGAGCTGGACTATACATCATTTCCATCAGCAGTGAATGAGATTTTTTTCCTCCCCACATCCCCTGCAGCACAGATTGTTCTTGTTCTTTGTGATGTGAGACAGTGTCTGTGGCGTGAGATGAAATCTAAATTTATGATGTTGATTGATTTGCATATGTGAACTATCATTGCATCCCTGGGATGAAATCCACTTGGTCATGGTGTATAATCTTTCTTATGTATTGTTGAATTTGGTTTGCTAAAATTTTTTGAGGATTTTTGCATCTATTCCATTAGTAACATTGGTCTGTAATTTTCTTCTTGGTGATGACTTTGTCAGCTTTGGGAATGAATGTCATATTAGTCTTATAAAAATGGTTAGGGAGGATTCCTATCTTTTCAATATTTTGAAAGAGCCTGAGGATTAATGGTAATAATTCTTCTCTAAATATTTGATAGAATTCACCTGTAAAACCATCTGGTCCTGGACTTTTGTTCTTGGGGAGTTTCTCAATTACTATTTCAAAAATTTTAGATATGATTTGGATATTTAGGTTTTCTATATTCTCCTTATTAAGTTTGAGAATGTAATATTTTTCCAGAAATCTGTTAATTCCTTCTGGTTCCTCTAAATTAACTGAGTTTAGATGTTCATAATAAGCCCTCATGATGTCTTGGATTTCTTGGGATTTTGTTGTAATCTCTCCCCTTTCATTTGTGTTTCAATTTATTTGGTGTTTTAACTTTGTGTGTGTGTGAGTCTTGCCAGTGGTTTGTCTATCTTGTTTACTTTTTGAAAACCAACTTTTGTCTCAATAATATTTGGTATATTTTTCTGTTGTTTATTTCTGCTCTGTTTTTTTATTGTTTCATGTCTTCAGTCTGTGTTTGGCTTTCTTTGCTGTTGTTGTTCCAGATCATTAAGGCATTTCTTTAAACTGTCGATTTTGTCTTTTTCTCTTTCTTAACATACCCAAATTACTTTTACTGTGTCTCACAGATTTTGACAATATTTTCTTCATTATTATTCATCTCAAGAAATTGTTTTATTTCTTCCTTGATTTCCTCTTTGGTTCAGCTGTTTATGAGCAGCATGCTGTTTAAGTTCCAAGTGTTGGATTTTCCCCACAACTGTTTACAGTCAATCTTGGTCTCTGTTGCATAGTGACCTGATAGGGTGCTTCTTATAATCCTTATATTTGTGACATTGTGAAAGTTAGATTTTTATCCTAAAGCCTGGTCTATTCTAGAACAGGTACCCTGTGCACTTGATAAGAATGTGTATTACAGAGCCCGGGAGATAGCATGGAGGTAAGGCGTTTGCCTTTCATGCAAAAGGTCATCAGTTCGAATCCTGGTGCCCCATATGGTCCCCCGTGCCTGCCAGGAGCAATTTCTGAGCATGGAGCCAGGAGTAACCCCTGAGCACTGCCGGGTGTGACCCACAAAAAAAAAAGAATATGTATTACACTTTCTGGGGTTTTAGGCCCTGTGTAAATCCATTAGTCCTAGTTCTTCTAGCTTCTCATTTAGGGCTCTTATGTCTTTGCTAGTTTTCTGCCTAGTGGATCTGTCTAGTGGTGATAATGTTGTGGTGAAGTGTTGAAGTCTCCTTCTACTATCATATTCCCTTCCATATGCTTTTTCAGGTTTGTGAAAAAATGTTTTATATAGTTTGCTGGCTCTGTATTTGGAGCATAAATGTTGACCAGAGTTAGTACTTCTTGATCTAGTGTTCCCCTGATCAGTACATGGTGACTTTCTGAGCACTTTCTTAAGGTTGAATGCAATTTGGTCTGATATAAGTCCCAGATTTTTTCCCCGTGGTTTGAATAATTGATTTCTATTCTAAGCCTGTGTCTATCCTGTTCTTTTAGAAGTGTTTCTTGCAGGCAGAAGATATTTGATTTTTGTTTTCTGAACCAAACCTCAACTCTGTGTCTTTTAATGGGAGAGTTTAGTCCATTGATATTTAAGAAGATTATTGTGCTATTGCACTGTATAGGGTAGTTGTTTTTAAAATTGGATGTTTGAATTATGTAATTCATCTCTGAATAGTTCATTTGGAATTAGATTCAGTTTGATTAGCACATATAGTGAGAGTTCTTTTTTGTTTGAGAATGATCTTAGTCCTCCCTCTCATATGAATAAGCGTTTGGCTGGGTAGTGGACTATAGTCTGGAAGTTTCTTTCATTCAATAGTTTAATTATGTCATTCCACTCTCTTTGTGCTTGAACTTGTTTGTTTCAAATGGAAGATCTGGTTTAAATCTTATGTTTCTTCCTTCGTACTTGAGTTCTTTTTTCCCTTATTGTTAAAAAAATTCATCTTTCTCTTTGCTTTTGACTGTTTGAATGACTGTATGTATTGGAGTATGTCTATTAGGATCTACTTTACTAGGGACTCTTTTCAGCTCTTGTATTTGTACTGATGCCTCTTTCCAAAGGGTAGGAAATTTTTCTGCTATTATTTCTCTCACTATTTGTTCTTTCCCTTTTCTCTCTTCTCCCCTTCTGATATTACTACAATTTGTAGATTATTACTTTTGTTTTTTTTCATTAAGTACCTAATATTTTCTTCAAATGATTTGTCTCTTGCTTCTTATTGACTACTTTGTCATTGTTGGATTGTAGTATTTCTTCAAGTTTCTCTATGCAAATTTCTAACTGTGTAATTCTGCTATTGTGGCTTACTAAGATGCTTTTTATTTCCCTTAGTTCCATTAGTATGAATTATCTCATCCTCTGTAAAAGGTTTTCTTTGAGTTGGTTTAATTATTTATCTACAGATTTCTTAATTTCACATACTAGCAATTCCTTGATATCTATTGCTAAGGCATTGATTGCCGATTTTAGGTTCTCATCATATTGGGTTTGTGCATTTTGGTGGACTTGGAAACTTGTTAGGATTTCTCTCCACATCCCTGGGTGCTAGTGTCCTTCTTAGTTTGCCCATATTTCTTTGCATTTGAATGTTGAAGTTTGCTGAACTTATTGTATTAAAAGTGAATTAGAGGTATATCCGATATTGAGTTTATTTTTCCTAGTTGAGTGAGCTTATCAAAGTATTGTAGAGGTATTACAAACTACTTCATTGTTTTGCTGTTCTGTTGTATAAATTGTGGATTATCTGCGGTAAATGAATATTAGTCTGGCCTGTCTAAACCTGTATGGTCTACGTTAAAAAATACTCACATGGACAGTCAGCAAGGAGGAGGCAGGGCACAATGGTGGAGACCACATAGAGGCTAAGCCCTACCCTCTGGTCTCCCACCCTCCTCTGTCACCTGTGGCTTAGTGCTGGAAACCTCTGTGATGCTGTGCCTAAGCGGGGTAATGGTGATGACTACACAGAGGATGAACCCTACCCTTGGACCTCTGCCCTCCTCTGTCACCTGTGGTTTGGTGCCGGGTACCCCTTCTGGCAGCTATGGCTAAGCTGGATGATGGCAGCAACTGTGCAGAGGTTGAGCCCGTCCCTCAGGTATCCTGCCCTCCTCTGTCACCTGTGGCATGGTGCTAGATACATTCTCTGTGCTGCGACACCTAAGCAAGGTCAGGAGTCTGAAATTTTTATATATGGCAGGTGTCTACAGGAGGAGTCCCAATAAAAACTTTGGTCACCTAGTCTCTGATGATTGTCTCTAGTTAGCAGAATTTGGCATGTGTTACCACCACTCCTTGCCAGGAGAACTAAGCAAAACATGTGTAACTTGAGTTTTAAAAGAGAGCTTTTTAAATTTTATATTTAGAGAGCCAAAGAGAATAAGTAGTACACAGGTTATGTTTCTGTAGTACATGGTCCCCTGAGTAACTTGCACCACTGAATGTGTCTCAAATGTCCTCTATCCCAGAAAACACATATGCACAAATTCATACACACAAAATAAGGGTCTAAATCTTACACACTTTGCCCTATTTGCTTTTCCCCTTTTTGACAAAACATTTGTAGTTTTGTTTTACTAACTCACAGCATGGTAAATAAATACTGAATGGGCAGGAAAAACTACCAAGTGCTCTTAAACAGAGAATAGAAATAAGTGCTGTAGAAAATAAATAATTTTGAAGCACTAAGTTTATGGTGAGTTTTATAACAACAAAAGATATTTAAAGGACTGGGTCAATACAGAAGCACACAGCACTTCCTAAAAATATAAATTGCAAGATGGACTATTGTGAACTAACCAGTTTATCAGAACTATTCTCCTTTCCAAGGATTATAACAACTTTTTGTGAATAGATGAAAGTAAAGCCTTTATGCGCTTCTCAAAGGAAGTCCATAAAGTGTTATTCTATGTGTCAAAACTTAAAGATGAACTTTATGCATCAGAGTCCTTAAATACTATGAGTGAAGTACAATGTACTCAAATTTCTTGCAGCAGGCAAGAACAGTCTTTGGTGACACTAAACTTGACATTCTGGGCATCCACAAAAGAGAAAATTATGACATCAACATAATAAATCTGGAGAAAACCTGAGATACACTTCTGATGGCTAATCAGGTAATAATTGTCATTGAAAACTTGTCTGATGTCAAGCTGCAGGTCACAGGAATATTGGTCAATTGGTTATACTGAAAATTGCTAACAACAGAGGCATTTCTAGTATGAACTCCTTCCTTCTCAGGAGCTTCACCAACCAAATTCTGGCAGCTTTCAGCTGACTAATGACTTCGGTGCTTGCAGATTATAGAGGTTTTTTAATACCCTCTCACAGATAAATCTTACAGTCTCCTCATTAGTGTTGGTCCTTGCAAAAGACTCTCCTCTGCATTATATAGACATTTCTATTCCTTGCAAAACAGAGTGCTCAGTCAGTGTATCTCATGAGAATCATGTGTCTAAAAGTTTTATGCCTATATAGCAGCATATCATATGAATGTGGAGCTCAATCTTGAAATGAATTTCTACAGAGATCCGAAAGAGGAAGTAAAACCTTGGTGAGAAAGACTTGGTGAACAATAAAAGGTTTGAGGTGAATGCACTATCTGGTTCTTAAACTCACAGCAGCTATTTGACCCAAGTTTTCCTCTTTTCTCTCACTGAAAACTGAAGTACTCATTCTGCTTCTGAAGGTTGATCTACATTTTTTCACTGGCATTAAACTGAATGGGCAGGAAAAACTACCAAGTGCTCTTAAACAGAGAATAGAAATAAGTGCTGTAGAAAATAAATGTGGTTTTTAATACATATAAAAAGTTTGGAGAGAATTTGTTATAAATATAGAGAAGGAAAACAAAGTTGGTTTTCTGAACACTTACTCTTATAACTCAAAACAGCATGGTGCAATACATATGACTAAATGACTAATTTACCAAATCATAATTAGATTGATAGTACTATTATTGAACAACTATACAGAATTTATATTTATTTTATATGTCAATGTAAAATATACTTTATATTTTTCTCTTATATTTGAACACTATGGTTACAAAATTGTGCATGATTTAGTTTCAGTCTCACAATGTACATTAAATGACCCTTTGCCATAAATATTTTCCATCACCAATGTCCTTAATTTTTCTACCACTCACCCCTCTGAAGCATGCATCTTACTCTTTCATGCGTGACTTTTCTTAGACATGGTCATTTGCACTATCGCTAACAGAGGATATTGGAGTAGATATTATACAATGCATATCACTTTATCTTTTCAGCACCTAGGTCTTGTTCAGAATAACCACTGGATGCTTCCAACTATCATTGTCATAATGGTCCCTTCTCTATCCTAACTGCACTCTTCCACTATTTATGACAAACTTTCTACAATAGATGGTTATCCTAGCACTCATCTGTATTGTCTCTAGATATTACTACAATATTGTTTTTATTTTCTTATACCCCACAAATAAGTGAGGTTATTCTATTGTTTATCCCTCTCCTTCTGATTTATTTCATTAAGTATAATAATCTCAATATCCATCCATGTATAAACAAACTTTATGATTTCATTTTTTCTAATGGCTGCATGGTATTCCATTGTGTAGATGTACCACAATTTCCTTATCTACTCAGTAGTTCTTAGGCATTTGTGTTGTTTCTAATTCTGGTTGTTGTAAATAGTGCTGCAATGAAAAGAGGAATGCATCAGGATTTTCTATATTATTTTTGATTTCATGGGGTATATCCCTAGAAATAAAACATACTGTCTTTAATGTCTGATGTGAGCATTATGGGGATGGTGAAACCTAGCTGGCAATTTATGGGGTTAGAAAACTAGGCTCTTCTGTTAAAAATTAGAATGTAACATGCTGTTAATTATTATTAGACAAAGTTAATTGATGGACTCTTCAATAATACATATAAGACGAGGTTTCAGATCCCAAGAAAATAGTGTCTGGTTGATGGAAAGGCACTTAGACAATACAACCACTTTTAATTTCACAGTCTGTGATTCTTCATAAAACTTTTAAAGATCAATTATGTTCGACCAATGTTAGTTTCAAGCCAAACTAAGTGATTTATGTATAAATACTCTACACATGGAGTTATTGTTGATTGAGTAACTTATCTTTATTAAATATGAGCTCAAAAGATTGTTCCTGAGAAGAATTTACTCTTATGACTTTCTCCATGCTTTTCAATTTACGTCCATTTTCTGTTTCAAAAATACACCTCTTATATAACTAGAGGGCAAAAAACTAAATTAAACACAGAATTTAATGCAGTGATTCAGATGTGTCCATAAAAATTAGGTTATATTGCTTTGTTCATAGTTTTTCAAAATAAGGGCTTTTTGCAGTACCATAAAATTTTTTTCATAAAACTTGATTTTATTTATGCATTACAAAATATTTAATAGTATGAAAGAATGTGTTATACACAGAGGAATAGTAACAGCCTTTGATTTCAAGAATATCCTATTTTGGGGGTAAAACTAGCCTAAGAACAGATGGCTAACTTTTAAGTGATAGAAAAATTCAGAGATGAATCTATGTAATAAACAAGTACCTAATCCAGCTGGAGGAAAAGCAGTAAAACATTCTAGAATCATAGAAACTTGCTCTGAGTTTTAGCAACTGAACTAGAGTTATGCAGACTCTAGTACAAGGGACAGAGTCAGTAAAGATAAAAGAAGAAAACTACATAGTGTTGGAAGAAAACTTTAGAGGGTAGCTCATTTATCTGACAAATAGAATTTCAGTTTTATTTATCTCACAATTCTATTTTAACAAGAAGCTGAGGCATTATAATAATAAAAAAATCATAGCCAAACTGTTTTAATAGTATCATTTTAATAGATGCTTCTGTACTACTCAATCTACTAAAAGTTGTGTATACTTAGACTCAGCTTAATACTTTCCTCAATTTTTATTCTGTTGGGTTTTTATTTTTTACTCATTTGTGAGTGTTTTTATATTGAAATGCTTAGTGAAAGAGAATCCTATCTTTTTTAGATGTTATTCTTTACAATCTTAAACAATGGAAAAGAAAAGTCCCTTGAAAATAATATTTAACCCAAGAAGAAACTGCAAAAAGACCCTAGTGCAGTCTAAAACAGCAAAAGTATTATTAAATCTTTATTGTCCTCAAGCTCTCATGTCTTCCTGAGCTGTAAAGGAGCTGAAGTGTATCTGTAAATTCCACCCTGTCGAGACAATGAGATTACTAGGAATGTACTCTTGGAACAGGCTATAACAATAATAAACTGGCCCACACATCACCCTAGACAGTGGTGGGCAACCTTTTTTTTAACAACTAGCCAAATCTCACCAAAACCACGATTGAAATTTATTTTGAGAGCCACACAGGGCATGCACAGACGGAGGCTAGGAGCAGAGTCCTGACTCCTGGAGTGGCCGCCTGGCACACAGAAATGTAGAGAGCAGCATGTGGCTCGCGAGCTGTGGCTTGCCAACCGCTGTCCTAGAATATACAGAACTTAAAGGGAAACCCAATCTTCACATAGTAACAGGACTCAATAATACCTACCATGAAAAATGCTGAAAGCTGGTTGTATAACAATTTATAAATGTATATTAAAATAAAACAATTGTCTTGGCTACATATATATCTATCATTTATATTCTCAATAATAGGAAAAAAGGGTAATTAGACTTTATCCCCCCCATACTTTATTTTTTTTACTAATGTGTAAAGTGAAGAATAATGTAAATATAAAATTCAAAATAATTATGTTTTGCAAAAATCTCAAAATAGGGGTGGTAGTTCAGCGGTAGGACATTTGCCTTGCAAGCAGCCAATCCAAGACAAACTGTGGTTTGATCCCTGGCATCCCATGTGGTCCCGCAAGCAAGGAGCATTTTCTGAATGCATAGCCAGAAGTAACCCCTGAGCATCACTGGGTGTGCCCCCCCCCAAAAAGAAATCTGATAATACTTAAGTTTCTTCAACTGACCTACAGAAATATAAGGCAAATTAGATTATCTCGATATATCCATTAATGTATCAACTCTTCAAGAATTTAGTCATTTTACTAAGACTCTTCAAGAATTCAGTCATTTTACTAAGGCTAAAAATTGGCAAGTAGTTAAGGATCACATAAAGGAAAGGACAGAGAAGCAAAGACAATGGCTGTGTATCTGACCCAGCAAACAAACAGGAGCATATAAAATCACACTCCAGTGAGATTGTAAAGTGAGATATGCAATAAAAGGTATCTTCAGGAACGTGCATGGATACAGCACCTCTTGTAGAAGAAGGTGGAGTAAGAAATAAGCAAAGAACTAGAAATGTATGTGGGTGTGTGTGTGGGAGGGAGGGGAATCAATATATATCAGTACTGTGATAAGCAATTTGACCATTTTGGACATTTTAAAGAGCACCTTCGAAAACAAAAAATCATTTGAATGTCCAAATTGCCATGAACGGTTTGCTAGAAATAGCACACTCAAATGTAACCTGACAGCATGACAAACTGGAATGGGGTCTAAAAAGAGAAGAAAGAAGCTTTATGAATGTCAGATCTGTAAAACAGTGTGTTCTACAGTTAGGGCCAGTTCAAAGATCTCTGGCGATAAACCCAACCATTGTACTTTACGTGACCCGTGATTTATGCAAGGAAAAAAATCTCAGTGATGCTCATAATATTTCATAATATTTCAGTGTCTAGTCACAGATGAAATTCTTTCTGTAGAAACCCATGTGCAAACTGAACCTGTGATATCAATGACTATAATAGAACAATTTGGGAAGGTACATATGTTGCCATTGCTTCAGGTGCAGGTGGTCTCAGTACAACTGACTATAGAACAATCCAGAACTATAGAACATCCAGATCTGCTGCAGGATAGCCAAGTGCATGATTCACACATGGATGAGTTTCCAGAGAAGGTTCAGGTGAGTTATCTGGAAGTGGATCAAATTCATACCAAACAGTGGTCCTCAAACTACGGCCCATGGGCCACATACTGTATTTGTTCCCATTTTGTTTCTTCACTTCAAAATAAGATATATGCAGTGTGCATAGAAATTTGTTAGTAGTTTTTGTTTTTACTATAGTCCAGCCTCCAACGATCTGAGGGACAGTGAACTGGTCCCCTGTTTAAAAAGTTTGAGGACCCCTGCAAGGAACTAAATCCATGTAGAGGAGCTCCACGTTGAATGTGTAAATAAGATGCCAATGGAAATACAAACTGAACTTCTAGAAGCAGAAGGATCAAGTTACCCCATAAATCATGAAACAGGAAGAGAGAGAAAAAGTAGCCAAGCAGATGCTGCTGAAATTGCCAGGGAAGGAAGCTCACGAAGATGCTGATGGTGTAGCAACCAAATCACCAGTGTATTATCATGTTGAAAAGTCAGGGAATAAAAGCAGAAAATCTATGCCAATTTTATACTGAAATGACACATGAATATATTTTTACATTATATCCTCAATTTTTGAACTGATGGGCAAAGTGTTCTTAAGTCAACAGACAAGTGGACCGAAGTTAAATTCGTCTAATGTTGAGCTGAACTGATTCTATTGAAGTAAACTGATTCTTACCTTACCCTAATTAATGCCCCCCAGAGGAGGGCTTTTCTACCTTGCAAATGAAGGGGGAAAATTTTGACAGATTAATTTCCGGAAATTTAAATGGATTATATTCTTAATATATAGTTGGGTTCGAGAACCTATTTTCATTATAAGGGTTCTCCCTTCTCTTTTTCCCCAAATTATTCACTTTTAATTCTTTTTTCATACTGAAAATCAAACTAAATCATTAGAATACAAACTTACATATTCTAATGCATGTTAGAATTGAATATATAGGACACACAAGGTTACATGAAAAAACAGTACATTGTTACTGTGCCGTTAAAGTTTTGGCTGTCGGTTTTCTTTAGTCCGAATTATCTTATTTACCTTAATAGTAACAGACTTCATCTCTACAACTGAAACAAAACATCCGTGGCAAATTTCTAGAACGTCCAAAAAATCCACACTCATTTGCCTTTTCAAATCTAATTAAACTATTATGAAGAGTCTCTGGTTTTCTCAAAGCTTGTGTACTAAGGAGCAATGTAGATGATGCAATAGTACTTCTAAGGAGCAATGTAGATGTTGCTGTAGTACTTTATATTTTTGCTTATAAGAACTATCCCTTATCAATTGTTAAATAGAGGATTTCATTTTATGGCAGCTGAAAGACCAGTTTTAATTGAAAATTTTATTTATATTGTGATAAATTTTATTTTTATGAACAGTTGGACTAGTATATCTATCACCAGATGAAAAAGCATCACTTAAAAATTAATAAATTTAAAAGTAAAGAAAGCATGTATATAAATTATAAGGCTTTGCTTTGATTGAATCTAACTCCTCCAATCCTTAATGTAAAGATCCTTTGCTATAACTTTTATTTTTAATAATATCTTTAGTTAAACACAGTGATTACAAACATGATTGCAGTTGGGTTTCATTCATATAAAGAACACCCCACTTCACCTATGCAATATTCAGTCACCCAAGCCCCTATCTACCCAAGCCCCTCCATCAGTATTCGAAATAGGCTTTCTACTTTCCTCACTCATTAACATTATTATAATAGTTCTCAGTGTAATTATTTCTCTAACTGCACTCACCAATCTTTGTTGTGAGTTTTATATCATGAGCTGGTCATTCAGTCCCTCATCTCTGGAAATTATTTCAATAATAAAATTTTTTTTTGTTTTTTGGGTCACACCTGGTAACACTTAAGGGTTGCTTTTGGCTATGCACTCAGAAATCGCTCTTGGCTTGGGGAACCATATGGGCACCGAGGGATCAAATCGCAGTCCCTCCAAAGCAAATGTCCTTCCATCTGCGCCACCTCTCTGGCTTCAAATTTTATTTTTTCTTGAAACCCATATGCGTGAGACTATTCTATGTGTCTCTCTTCCTCTGACCTTTTCACTCAGAAAAATAGATACAATATACATCCATGTATAGGAAAGTTTTATTAGTTAATCTCTCATGACTGCTGCATAATATTCCATTGTATACATACACGAGAGTATCTTTAGCCATTCATCTGTTGAAGGGCATCATGGATGTTTCCAGAGTCTGGATATTACATTATGCTATAGCACTGCAATTAATATAGGTGTGAGGAAGTTATTTTTATATTGCATCTCTCTTTAATATTTAAGTAATTTACATAATTAGAAATTTTCCCTTATGTGTAAAATATCTGCACATGACTTCCTCTTTGCTCTTACATACAATGAGGCCATTCAGAGCAAATCTCATCTGCCTTCCACATAGCAATCCAATGCTTCAGTTTCTATTTCTCCTATGTCTCCTGATGTCTTCTCATGCAGTCACTTTAACAGATCTTAATCAGGCTGGTGAAAAAGGAACTTTCAACAATCATTTCTATCAATATTATTTTAATATCTATCAATATAGCTTAGAAAAATAACCACAATAAACTATGAGGATACAATGTATTTATTGGAAGAGGTCACAAATTGTAAGTAGTGCAATCCTTATTTGACAGCTCTATTTTATTGTTAAAATCTTATGTCAAATACTAAAGAAAAAGAGTACTTATCTGGAAAAATATTATTTATATATGAGTGTGCATTCAGCTCATTTACTTAAGAAAGATGAAGTACATTGCTTAGTACAAACCATAGTGTCAAAAAAAGAAGAGCAATAAAGAGAGAGAGGGAGAGAAAGAGGAATAAAGTTCTGCCCCAAAAGTAGGCAGGAAAGAAAGGTTTGAGAAGGTAGGAGGGAAACTGGACACACTGGTGACAGGAAATGTGGACTGATAGGGTGGTGTTCATTGCATTACTGAAACTCAACCAATATTGAAACTCAATTTTGTAACCATGGTGCTTAAATAAAGTAATTATTATAAAACATACATTGCTTCTCTCTTTTGAGTTGCTTGAACAGAAATCAACTTAGCTCATTAAAACAGGAAAAATCAGCCTAATATCAAGCAAGGGGGGAAAGGGGCATTAAAATTGCTTTTCAGACTAAAAAACACTAACCCTGCAAGGAATAGTATCTCTCTTTCCTAGATTCCTGACAGTAAACATGGAAAATATTTGTTTATTTCCTGACACACAGTAGGGATATATCTGTATAGAATGTGGTTGGTGGCAATCCAGCTTTCCAAACTACAGACACAATTTTGTCTACATCCGCTGTAAAGTACTAAAATGCAGGCAGTCACACAGCACCAGAAACCTATAAATGATCTTCCCTCAGCAAACAATAGCTTTTTGTGCAAGTACTATGAGATTGAGACAGGAAAAGAGAGGTTACTTCTTAATCTCATATGTTTCCTCTTCTCTTTCTATTTGGCTTCACCCTGGATCACAGATATCCATGTTTATAGAATTGTGAATATAGCACCCAATAAATTTAAATTGATTCTTCTGTGGAGCCAAGAGCAGAAGGAATCTTAATGAGAGTCAAACATTTGACTCAGGGCCAAAAGATGAGAAGAGAAAGTGGAGCCTGGAACAAAAGGAATTCCATTTTGTCACCAAATGTTAAGGCTTCTATTTTCTGCTTCTAGGCTCTTCCCATTTACAAACTTTCACAGCTCTCTCATGGTTCTCTCACTGCTCTCAAGGCTGTTAGATACCATAAACATAGCCCCAGTACTCATAGCTATAACAGAGATCTTGTTGGCACTAAATTAACAGAAACTTTGGAAAAATGCCTAAACAGTAGCCAATCAGTTTCAAGGATAATAGAATGAAGTAGCCTTTTGTGCAAAATCCTATATAAATTTGCTTCTAGCAAGGAGACCCTGACCAGTCAGCTGGGGGCATGCTGGTAGATGAAAATAAAGCTCTGCTTTGCTTTGTGTCAATTGTGTGGTCTTGTCCTTAGACTCTAAGCCCTAACATTTCCAAGTTATTGCTCCTACCACATTTTCTTGGAGCTATTCTCAAGCTCAAAAGTAGACAGAAGTAACTTTTCCTATTACTGGTTTGGAACATTTTAACTCTGTTATTTCAATTTAACATATGTATATGCCTCTGCAATTATAGGTACTGCAGAGAATAGGATCTAAGTTTTATATTACTCTTTTGTCCATTTGCTGGTTTGTTAATGCTGTACATTAAGACAGAAATCAATAATTGTGCATGGCCACAGGGTCCTTCCAAGCAGTTTCTACATCCATGAGTGAAATTGTGAGACACATTAATCTCACAGTCTACAAATAACTAGCCTCTCTTTTTTTCCAATTTGATCCATGGAGGATACAAATCTTATTGCTCTGAATTCCTGCCTCTCTTCAGATGCTCTGATAATTTTAGCTAGGCACCAGTGTGCCCTTGAAGCATTTCTTCTGACCATCCACATATAATTACATCTCTTCAATTCACCACACACCAAGAGCTCTGGCATCCTCGTGTCATCTATTCTCATTGCATTATTGGCCCAGCGATGAGGAATTGTGATAAGTTTGGCATGAATGCTTATGGAAGGTCTTTGTTTCCAAATCTCTTAACTAAGACTATTTGACATGAAATAAAACAAGCAGGTGTGGCAATGAACTTTTTACTAAAGCCAAAATAATATTGGCTGCTCAAAGGTCCAAATGTCATACCTATACCATAAATAGAGAAAGTTTTGCTTTGTTGACCTTTGCATTCTATAAAGGCTGAACTTCCTTCTCTGCTATAAAATCTGTGTTATAAAATTGTCTCTTGGAGCCAACTATAAAACTGAATGTTTCTAAGCAGTGTGATGCCTAGGAGGAAAGTATTAAATAATTGCAACTGTTTTATTCCTCCTAAAGTGGTCCTAATGTTGGGCATAGAAACTTTCAGCAGAATTGGAAAGGTATGAAGTAACATAATATAACAGTACCATAACATAATATAAACATAGCAGTGTAAGACTTCCAATGGCACTGACAAGTAGACACCACTGGTAACTTGAAGTTAAATAAGTTGGTAAAAAAATAAGCAACAACAAACCTGGATATAAGGTAAAACTTCAAGCTTGAGATACATGTGAAGGATAATTCAGGACACAAACTTTAAAAAGTATAGTAGAAGTCAATATAAGCAGAAGTGAATGCCAAAGAGAACAAAGTCTCTTCTTGAAGTTCTGAAGCTGGGAAAAAGACTAATCAGCAAGGTTATCCTACTCACTTTGGCCACTTCAGTTATATCAATGAGTTATACCAACATTGACATTCACTTAGGAATATTTCACAAATGTTAAGAATGTACAAGTATATTATTGTAACACTGTCGATGTTGTAGGTAATGGACACAGCCTAGAAATATTGATCCTGCTGGCAGGCACACCCAACTTTGATAAGTACCATGTGCCAGATACAGCTTCATGATCATCATATTTGTTTACTCCTTTTATTTATTGGTTCATTGATTTATTTAGGGTTTGGCCCACACCAAGCAATGCTCAGGTCTTACTCCTGGTCCTGTTCACAGATATTATTCCTGGGAGGCTCAAAAAGTTTACTACTTTTATCTTCTTGCAAGCACCATTCATATCATCTTTTTCCACTGAGGGTTTGAGATGTACAAATGTGCCCAAATTCTAATGATTAGCAATTGGCAAAGCTGGATTTGAACTCATGCATCATTACCCCAAAGTCTTTGCTGATAAAAGCACTAATTTTTTCTTTAATTGTACCACAGATAGTCCCCAGAAAACTCCACAAAAATTAGTGCTCCATCAAAATTGAATACCTTCGAAGAGTTAAATTATCGCAGCTGTCACTGTAGTTTCCATCTTAATCCATTAAGAAGAGAAAGTGACTCTAAAAGTATCCACTCAGTTGAATAAATCTTCAGTATTAGATTCCAAGAAAATTTGCATAAAATGGTGTGTGTTTGTATATATCATCATTTCTATATTGTATCATTCTTCCCTGAATTTCCCCCAAGAATTCAAAATTGACAACAGATTAGCACCTTGAACAATATGCATAGATATGCTTTCTTTCTTTTCTTTTTTCACAAGATAGTCTGGCTCAACTTCCACCTTAACACTTTTATTTAACAGTCTTCATGTTTGTATAGCTTTGCTTGTCTTTTTTGTGAGACAGAGAAATGCCATCTCCTGTGGATTAAAATAACTGTAAAAGCCCTAATTTGAAAGGGCCTCTGGGCCTACTGCCTGGCAGCTTTGGTCAGCTAAAGATTTGAATTCAATAAAACTCAAATTTGGATTCTATTGAATTCAAATCTATCTACAGTGGTCCAGTTGGAGTTGCTAGCAGAGAAGGAGGGAGTGCCAAATTGGCCATCAGATTGCACAGCTGCCCAGCTTTAGCACAGGTTCCCAGCAGCAAGAATTTAGTGACTGCTACAGCAATTGGCAGAAAAGGCTGCCTCACAAATAGCAATCCTCATCAGGGGGACTGAGCTTGCTTTGTATATTCTCAAAAGCCCAGAAAGGTTCATCTCTGGCAAACATGTATGTGTGTTGTGGGGAAACAGTGGCATGACTTTACATATTCTATTTTAGAGAAGAGTAATTGAAAAAGGGAGAAATGAACAAAAAATTCCCTAAAAAACCAATAGAATATGAAAGTGAACCCTCTCATCATGAGAATGTTTACCCTCTTCAATAGTTACTAATATTTTTAAATATGTAGAATACAAAGTGCTCAACATGTAGAACAGGTAGAAAGCTTAAGGGTAGAAAATTAATTGACAGGCATGTATGAAATAATGGGCCATTTTTCATAATACTATGAGTTACAGAAAAATAAAAGTAATTTACTATATATAAATGAATACAGTATATAGATATGTAAAGACATATAGTATTTAATTTCGGGCAAGCAAACAATTCTATGTATTAAGTTAGTCTGTGAGATATAAATATTTAATTTACACACATCAATTCAAATGTACAAAAAAAGGTAATTTGTTTTTGTTATTTTGTTTGGGAGTTTTCTTTATGTTCTTTTTTATTGTGAATTACAATTATTTCACAGAGAAATTTAAGGCACATAGTAACAATGAATAAGGGGCATTCCCACCACTAGTGTTGTCTTCCCTCTACTTCTGTTCCCAACATGCATCCCATATCTACCTCCTTTACCCCCCAAAATGCTTGTGTAACTGTTCCCCACTTGTACAACTTCTTGTAAATTGGGTTACGATTCTGTTGCCTTTGACCATGAGTTTGGTGTTCAAGTCTGATTATTTTTATTTCTACTAACTGTTGATTCGACTGTCTGGTTTGGTACCATCCATTTTCCCCCCTCAAATTGTGAGGCTGAACAAGATGATTCCAGTAATGTGGTTCTGTTGAAGATATGCGAAAAGATAGAGGAGAAGAAAAACAGAAACAAAAGCAAGTGGAGAAAAAGAAACAGAAAAAAAAGGAAACTAGGGGCGCCCGTCTAGGTGTTATAAATTTCCCTTTAGACTTAGAAAACACTAATGACTCAGCTCCTGGAGCGGGATTTTTGGTCAGCATGGGACTGGGTCGCTGGCAGACCTCCATACGTGCCAGCGGCCTGTTAGCCTGGCCTAGGGTCGGGTGGCAGAACTTGGGTCACTCTGCCCCCCCTCCTCTTTCCTCCAGAGTCCCAGGTGGGTTCCTGGGAGGAGCTTATGGGGCACCCTGGGTTTTCCCCACTTCCCCACTTCCAGCCAGCTCCAGAGACTGGCTTAGAGGGTGGAGTCTGATCTCCTGTCCTTGGGCCTGGGAGGGCCATCCTGCCCTCCTGGAGCGGGAGTTTTGGCCAGCACGGGTCTGGGTCGCTGGCAGACCTCCATACATGCCAGCGGCCTGTTAGCCCGGCCTAGGGTCAGGGGGCAGAACTTGGGTCACTCTGCCCCCCCCCCCTTCCTCTTTCCTCCGGAGTCCGAGGTGGGTTCCTGGGAGGAGCTTATGGGGCACCCTGGGTTTTCCCCACTTCCAAGCCGGCTCCAGAGACTGGCTTAGGGAGTGGGGTCTGATCATCCTTCCTGGGAGCAGGAGTCTGGGCCAACACGGGTCTTGGCAGACTTCCGTATGTGCCAGAGGCTTTTTTACACTTTTTGGAGCTTAACTGGTTGTTGCAGATAGCTGCTCAGCTATAATAGGGCAGTCACTGGCAACTTCATACCAGGCCGAACATCAGTACCCTAGATTTACCCTTCTTAACATCAGTACTACACAGCTCTAATCACAGACCAAAGCTGTACAGTGAATCTAACAATCCCAAAACTATTTCAAAGGACATAAAATGAACAATATATCTATTGAATATTTTATATATATAAAAAGAGCTATAACTCTATATATATTCTTCTACAGTACCTTTTCTATCCACTTTTCATCTTGTCTTTTCTTTGTTAGCTGTTCAACAAGGCATGATGGTAGAAGTGTCCCTCACTTTAATGCTTATGATTGAACTATGTCATGGAGATTGTTGGTCTTGTTCCTATGTCCTCCAGATGCGCCGATAACGCTATGTGGCACTGATTCTTGTTTGCATAGACACATTAAAATGGGAAAATACTATACATACAGATAAGTTCCTATCTAATAGAGATAGGAACATACAAAGCAATTGAACCTTACACCCTAAACACTGAAATGCTCTGCACCATCCTGACTGCAATATGGGATATGCCGATTCCAGGATCTTGAACACAGAAGCATAATACCAATAACAGAGGCTATGTGAAGAAAGGAGGTGTATTGCCACTACAGATTATGACTTGGATTGGACAAACTAGTTTGCCTGGAGCCTAGAGTCGGTCTTGTGCCAGGAAACTTCAGGGGTAGGATCTCCTTGTATTTAGGCCATGGTTTTTCTTTCCATCTCCCTCTATTTTGGTGTGCCCATGCAAACAAATGCCACTTTAACACTGTTGTTTACTATGTTTCCTTGACTCCAATCCTTAAGAAAAACAACCCACTGAAACTTTTGAGGTTAACTTAAACTAGTATGAATGTGCATGGAACTATAAAAATGTACTTTGCCTTCAATGTTTCAAGAATTACGTAAGTCTTATGTCTAGATTATATTGTGTGTTGCTAAGAAATAATATGTACTAGAATCTGGGAATTTGAGGGACTAAGTAATTGTATTGTACATGGGTTCTGACTTGTTTTTCTTAATGCTCTTTGGCTGAAAGTTCAAGGCTGGGATATCATCGATGGGACTACTGAGAATTCTGTTTCTGGGTGATTGTTCTTCCACAGTAACCTTATCCTATCCTCTTTCTCTGTATCTTTGTTCTCATAATTAAAATAAAAAAAAGAAAACACTAATGACTCTACCAAAAAGCTTCTAGAAAAAAAAATAGAGTCATACAGCAAAGTGGCAGGCTACTAAATTAACACAGAGATATCAATGACCTTTTTATACACTAATAATGATAGGGAAGAGATGGACTTCAAGAAGGCAATCCCATTCACATTAGTGCCACACAAACTCAAATATCTTGGAGTCAACATGGCCAATACAAAGAAAACTATGAAGCCCTGCTCCAAGAAATAAAAGAGGACACACCAAAATGGGAACACATACCCTGCTCATGGATTGGCATTAACATCATTAAAATGGCAATACTCCCCAGAGCATTATACATATTTAGTGCAATCCCTCTAAAAATACGTATGACATTCTTCAAAGAAGTGGATCAAACACTTATGAAGTTCATCTGGAACAATAAACACCCTAGAATAACTAACGCACTCCTAGGGAAAAGGAAAATGGGAGGCATTACTTTCCATGACTTTAAACTGTCCTACAAAGCAATAGTTATCAAAATAGCATGGTATTGGAATAAAAACAGACCCTCAGATCAGTGAAATAGGCTTGAGTTCTCAGACAATGTTCCCCAGACATGCAATCACATATTTTTTGATAATAGAGCAAGAAATCCTAAGTGGAGCAGGGAAAACCTCTTCAACAAGTGGTGCTGGCAGAACTGGTTAGCCACTTGCAAAAAAACGAACATAGACCCCCCCAATTAACATCATGTACAAAGGTAAAATCCAAATGGATTAAAGACCTTGATATCAGACCTGATGCCAAAAGGTATATAGAACAACATGTAGTCCTTTCATGGGAGAAAAATGAGTAACACAAGTGGAAGAATATGAAATATGAAATAATGATACCACACACAGTATGTGTGGGGTCAACACGTTTCTGTCAAGAGTGCGACAAATTTAATTTTTTGACCAGGGGAATTTATAGAGGTAAAATTAGCCACAGGTGAAGAATAATTGTAATCACAAAGCCTGGTATAATAATAACAAGAACTAAGCTATGGGTGTGACTATAAAATTGTAAGTTACAAAAGAGGAGGTCACAGCTCAAAGTAACTCTTAGCAAGCTTGCTTTAAATGCAAAATAAGGATTAGGAGAAAATAGGAAATATCTAGAAACTTGGTCTTTCTAGGCTGGACTTCTATTCTTTTTAGAAGTTTTAAAGGAAGGGAGGAGTCAAATTCCCAAGAAATAGTTTCCCTATTTCTAAAGGAGGAACAAAAATAAAAATCTGTATTCTGATTACACACTTGATTACCAGAAATTTCAGCTGCAAAGGACAAATTTGAAAAGGAGAGAAAATTTGTCTTTGCTTTTTTAGAGCTAGCTAAATCCAGAAAAAGGGGTTCTCAAATAAACTTTGGTGCTGGAATTTCTGGACCAAATTATTTGATAGAGGTCAATATTTTGCCTGATATAAACAAAGGAGAGATAGTCAGATACTGGCTGAAAATGTAATGCCAGGCATCTCTTTGGAAATTCCTCAACCATCCACGCAAGGGAAAAAGGCGTCCACAGCAGGCCTTTTGAGGAACCCCATGGGGGCTAAATTATTTCTACCCACCAGGAAAATTTGAGGATACAACTAATGGGCTGAGCCCCCCTAAAGTTTTAGGCATGCCCTAGCAGGGATGGAGCCAAATTATAATGTGGTGGAATTGGGGGTAAGAATGATAGTCTACTCCTTTTCTGTGCCCTAGTTTTGACCTGAGAATTTATCCCAGGCAAGACTTTTTCTTGTAGGTTTTCATGCCTAGCAGAACCAAGTCTGGTGAAGTTGAAGAGCAGAAAAAGCAAAAAAACAAATGAATAAAGTTATATATAAATTTATGTTTATATATTATATACTTATATAATACTATATTATATATTTACATATATAAATTTATTTATGTTGGCGTAGTTTCTTGCCGAGGTATGAGATATGGAACTGAAAGGGCGTCTTTTTGGTTTGGGAGTTGGTGGTGGTTTATTGGATCAGAAAGTTGGTCTCAGTACCTAATGGGTTGAAGACTGAGGGTGGGTTAAATAAGGGAGGATAACGGTTCAGGGTTGGGGGTGAGAGGATAGAAGGATTTCTGATGGGGGGAGGAAGAATAGTATGTAGGAGGGGCTTATACACTTTAGACATGGCTTGTTTACATTTTAGGTTTGGAAATTAGAGAGGAGTCCACTGTTAAAAAAACTCATGCCCACATAAAAACAGACATTAGCGTTCTATTCATAGGTATTTATTGAAGGGCTGGCCCTCATAGGCTTGGCCTGAGATCTTAAAAAATAACTGGCTTAAGAAGAGATAAATAATTGGCTAAGATATGGATTAGAAGATAAAAAGGGGGAAAACAAAAGATAAGAGAAAAAGAAAAGAAGAATAAGTAAATATGGTGAGATTAGGTTGAAAAAGAATGGGCGGGTGTGTTGGTATTGGAGGGTTTTCTACATTCAAGGCTCTTCATCACTGATTTGGGTTGTCTTTATTAGATAAAGGTTCAGGGTTATATAGTGGCCAGAGCTTTTTAATGTAGGCACAATTTTCATGTCTATAATAGTAAGTAATGTGGTAGTAAGGGCAATAAGGTGTAGCTACCCTAAGTAGTTTTGTCCGCTCTAACTTAAATATGGGGGTAACTTTCTTAAGGAGCAACAGACAGTGAGGGCTTTATTTAACATAGATTGAATTAAATTAAATTCATTGAGCATAGAAGAATAAAGGAGAGAGGGAGAGACGAAATAGAGGGAAAAACAGAGAAGAAAGAGAAATGGAAAAAAAAGAAGTAGTGGTTTGCCAAAATGTGTTCGATGAGTAGAACCTGAAAGATAAGTCTGTGATGTACCACTGAGTGTTCCAGTGGTCTGGATGATTATATTCTTTGGGACCCAGTAGAAGACATAAACAAAAGAAAGTGAGTAAATAAGAATATTTTATCAAGGCATTGTAGTAATGAACACTGTATATGGTATCTAGTATGGTTGAAACCAAGGTTTATAATTAAGGACTCCACCTTTGTTTCCAAGGCCCACTGTGGACAAAGAAAGTTGATGGTTATTTTATACTTGATAAAAATTAAGGCATTAGAGAATATTGTTGGTATTCACTGTAGCAAAAGTCCTAGGCTTCCAATACTAGTCTTCAACTGGTTCTGTGAATAAATACATTAGGACATTGTTATAGACCATTGTAGATAGAGGGTAATAGCCTACCTGTTCACTCTGAGCTGTTGTTTTTTTCATTGTTAGTTTCTTTCTTTCTTTTTTTTTTTTTTTGGTTTTTGGGTCACACCCGGCAGTGCTCAGGGGTTACTCCTGGCTCCATGCTCAGAAATTGCTCCTGGCAGGCATGGGGGACCATAAGGCACCGGGATTCGAACCGATGACCTTTTGCATGAAAGGCAAGCGCCTTACCTCCATGCTATCTCCCGGACCCCCATTGTTAGTTTCTTTCGTTTATAATGGGTGTTTACGTCTGTATGTTGCTGCCCTTCCACTACTCCTCTTTGTAAGTTGGCACCTATGGTGTTTGAAGTTTCTACCCTTTCGACTCTTGTATTTGTTCATGGATTGCTATAGGTAAATGTGATATACATTCAAAACACCTCAAAACAGTGCTATCATTCTGGATTTGTCCTTCTTCTTCCTTACTTCGTGTAACATATTTTCGGGCCCATGCATGCTGCTGCAAAATCCATGATTGCATCATTTCTAAGTGCTTTGCAGTATTCCATTGTGTATAAATACCACATCTTCATGATCCATTCATCTGTTGTTGGGCATTGAGGTGGGTTCCAAATCTTGGCTATTGTGCTGAGTGCTGAGATAAATAGTGGAGTGCATACATACTTCCGGATGAATATTCGTCCATCTTGAGGGTAGATACCCAGGAATGTGATTGCTGGATCATACGGCAGCTCAATTATGAGTTTACTAAGCATCCTCCATACTGTTTTCCATAGAGATTGGACCAGGAAACATTTCCACCAACAGTGGATGAGAGTTCCTTTATTTACCACATCTCTGCTAACAGAGATTGCTCTCGCTATTTTTTATGTGTTCCATCCTCCCTGGTGTAAGGTGGTACCTCATTGTTGTCTTGGTTGGATTTTCCTAATGATGAGTGATGGTGAACACGGTTTCATGTGTCTCTTGGCCATCTGTTGGTCTTCCTTGGAAAAGTGTCTATTCATTTCTACTCCCATTTTTCTATGACTTTATTAGGTTTTGTGGATCTCATCTTTCTGAGTGCTTGGTATATTCTAGATATCAGCACTTTATCTGTTGTGTCAAATGAGAAAAAAATGCTTCCCATTCTCTTAGTTGTCCTCTGGCTTTACCCAGTGTTTCTATTTTCATACAGAAACTCTTTAGTTAGATATAGTCCCATTTATTTAGTTTTGATGATATTACTCTTTCCATTGGCATTCCATCATCAAAGACTTTTTTGAGGTAAAGTCTTGAAGTGTTCTGTCTACTTTTCCTTCAATGAACTTTATAGATTTGGTCTGATTTCCAGGTCTTTAATCCATTTTGAGTTGATTTTTGTGTAGGGTGTGAGGTATGGATCAATCTTTAGTTTCTTACAGATGGTTACCCCATTGTTCCAACACCATTTGTTGAAGGGACTGTCTTTCTTCTATTTCAGGTTCTTGCATCCTTTGTCAAATATTAGTTGATGGTATATTAGGGAGTGTATCCTTAGATATTCTGTTCTAATCCACTGGTCTGATACTCTGTCTTTGTTCATGTATCATATAGTTTTGATGACTATGGCTTTATGTTAAAGCTTTGGGTTAGGTAAAGAAATGCCACCCAGTTTCTTGTTTTTCAGTATGAATTTGTCTCACATAGTTCCTTCGTGGTTCCAGATGAACTTTACAATTGTTTAGTTCCTTAGAAAATGATGTATGAATTTGGATAGGGACTGCATTGAATCCTTATAATAATTTGCGTAATATAGTTATTTTGATTATGTTGATTCTTCCTACCCATGTGCAAGGGATGTTCCTCCATTGCCTTTGACCTCACTGATTCTTTATGAATCATTTTGAAGTTTCATGATATAGATTTTTCGCTTCTCTTGTCAGGTTTATTCCTAGGTACTTGATATTTTTAGCTACTATTTTAAATGGGATTGACTCTTAATGTCATTCTTCTCTACTTCATTAGTTGTATAGATGTATTGTCTTTTGTGTATTGATTATGTAGCCAGCCACTTTGTTGTATTTGACTTATTGTTTCTAGAAGTTTTACCTATGGACTCTTTAGAGTTTTTGAGGTATATCATCAAATCATATGCAAAGAGATAGTTTGATTTCCTATTTACCTATCTGGATTCCTTGAATTCCCTTCTCTTGATGGACAGTTATTGCTTGTACTTCTAAAACTATGCTTAATAAGAATGGATAAGTGGGAAGCCTTGCCTAGCTCCTGACTTTAGTGGAAATGCTTTCAGTTTTTCTCCACTAAGGATATTGGTGTGGGCTTTTTACAGATAGCTTTAACTATCTTGAGATAGTTCCTTCCAACTCTATTTTGCTGAGTGTTTTCACATATGTGTTGGATTTTGTCAAATGCCTTCTCTGCATCAATTGATATGATCGTGTGTTTCTTGCCTCTTTTCTTGTTGATCTGATGTATAATGTTGATTGATTTGCATATGTTGCACTGTCCTTGCAACTCTGGGATGAAACCCATTTGGTATGAAAACTATACTTGATAGTGTATGATCTTTTTGATGTATTATTGAATTCAGTTTGCTAAGATTTTGTTGAGGATATTTGCATTCTATGTTCATTAATAAGATTGGTCTGTAGATTTTTTTCTTGATAAAGTCTTTGCCATCCTTGAGAATGAACGTGATATCCGCTTTGTAAAAGTAGTTAGAAGTATAGATACCTGTCTTTTCAATGTTTTGGAAGAACCTTTGATCAATGGTTGTAATTCTTTTCGGAATGTTTTTTAGAAATCACATGTAAAACCATTGGGCATAAACGTTTGTTCTTGGGGAGTTTCTTTTTTTTAATATAATTTTTATTTTAATCATAGTGGTTTACATATCGTTCACAGTAATGTTCCAGTTATATGTAAACATTGAATCACGGGAATTCCCATCATCGAATTGTCCTACCTCCACCTCCCTTCCCATCCAGCCTCCCCTATCCTCCACCCTCTCTCCAGGGGCTTCTATATTGAGTGACTCCATCCGTGTCTAGTTTATTGCTTAGTGATTTTATAACTGTTTGGTCTTGGTGCCTCCATTACTTCTCCCTCTAATTGGGAGATCTTTCAAGTTATGTGGTTTTGTTTGGTGAAGAGTAAAGTAATAGAATGGGGTAAAAATTAACTACACCAACAATGGGCAGAATCCTTTTAGAGGCTCTCATCCTTGGTTTGAGAGACGAAGGGGGAAAAAAGGTGAAACACCACAACATTTCACAAAGAAGTATCAAATAAGATATCCAGTGAGCACTGCAGCAATAAAGATATTCATCACATAATTGCCATGGTCTTGAGATAAAAAAATATGACAGAGCACAAAAAGGAGGAAGAGAAAGAAGAAATAAAAAGTAAATATATAAATAAAAAGTGGACAACTACTTAAATATCTGCACCAAAATAAGAAAGTCAACAAAAACTAGATAAGAGAAAAATAAAATAGTAATAAGAAAAATAAAAAAGAAGAAAAGAGAAAAAGATTATTTTGTGCTTTTGTCTCTTTGTGTGTGTGTGTGTGTGTGTTGTGGTTGTTGGATCACACCCAGGAGTGTTCAGGGGTTACTCCTGGCTCCATACTCAGAAATTGCTACTGGCATGCCAGGGGACCAAATGGAATGCTGGTATTCAAACCGCTAACCTTCTGAGTGAAAGGCAAATGCCTTACCTCCATACTATCTCTCTGCCCCTCCCTTTTTTCCCTTCTTCATAGGCACAGTAAAAATTGGGGTCATTCGAAAAGGGAATCCCCTTGACCTAAGAGATAAAGGGTTTCTCCCCCCTTGGAATATATTGTCATGGATTATCTATATACTCCTTTCAAGTTCATTTACTCTCTCCTTGGTGTTTTCCTGTTGTATGAAGACTTCTGCTCTGATCTGGATGATAAAATCAGACCTTTATATCTAGAGATCTCAGTCTCTGCACAGGTCAAGGAGTAGAACTTACGATGAAGTCTTTCTTGATGATTTCAAAAGTTCTGCTTCCTTAGTGTCATTTTAATTTGTCTTCTGCAGTTGGTGGTCTTGGCCCTTGCATTGAACCTCGGGTGGAGCCTGGGATATCATCTTTTGTTATGTTTCCTGAAGACCCATTCAGTTGCAATTGTCTCAGTCAGGTCTCTGGAATTAGAGATCATAGTTGTGTGCAGGTTGTAGAACAAACCCTAGACTAGGGTTTTCTTGCTGGTCCCACCATACATATTGCCCAGCCGTGGTTCTATCCACCAGTCTTCTGTAGATTGTGTACTTGGCTTTTGCACAGCCCAAAGTGTGACCAGTCTTCTGATTTTGTCTTATCGTTAATTGGTGAGGTAGGATAACCTGTTCTTATGTCCATTTGTTCCTAATTTCCTCGTTGTCAGGATATCATATTAGAGCTGACATATGTTGGTGTTTGAGCAGTATTCAGGATATCCCGAATGGGATTTTGTTCCTGTAGCTGTTGTGCAGAACTGTGTCATTTCTATGTCTGAGATTCAGGGTTCAAGGCTGAACAGTCGGTGTCTAATCTCATGGGGTCTAAGATAGGTCCACATGACATATTTTCAAGGTGGAAGCTTCCCCTGTATTGTAAATAAGTATAAGTTCTTATCCCTAGTAGATAAGAGCTTGGTTATATACGTGTGATTTCACCTTTTTTTAGTGTGCCTTTGCAGGGAGAAAACGTCCTTCATTATATTGCTGGTGTATTTGGGGGAGGAAAAAGAAGATCAGAGAGACAAGTCACACACCCAAAAAAGATAAGAATATAAATAAAATATATTTGCTAACATATGGATAAATAAAAATGAATAAAAATCTGAAGTAAAAAATAAATAAAGAACTGGAATAAAAAGTAAAGAGGTAGTATTATACTGGTCCTATACTTATGATGGAAGTATAGGCTTCCCCATTGTCTTTTGACATTTCTTGTGGGGTGTGGGTTCCCAGACACCTTTTTATCACATACCCTGTCCTTCTTGAGATTGTAAAAAGATTTGTGGCAGGGGAGTCTTGGGTAGATTTCTTGCATTGGAAGACCTTTTAGGGCTAAGTCCAGTATCCAGCAATAGACCACGTTAGGAAGGCTTGGTAGGGAGGGCCATACAGCTTGAGTCAGCGGGGTTTTGGTTGCCTTTTCCAGCTGGGGACAAGGTGAGGGTTTGAGTTGGTGTCCCTTCACTTGGATGCTGGGTACTGGCTCATTTGGTTAGGAGGTCAATCTTGATGCCTAGTAGATTAAGAACTGATGGTGAAGAGTTTTAATAGGATGGAAAATCTGGATGGGATTGAGGGGTGAATGGATAGTTGTATTCCTAGAAGGTGGAAGGAAGGAAGTATATGGAAGGAGCAGAAAAGAAGAAAAGAGAAAATAAGATTAACTAGGAAAAGAGAAAGAAAAAGTGAAAGAAGAAGAAGAAGAAAGAGAAGTGATGAGAGAGGAGAGAAGAGTGTGGGCATGTTGTTTTGTTTGGATATGTTCTATGAGTAGATCCCATAGTATAAGTCTGTAGGTCACAGTTGTTGCTACGGTGGTCTGACTGGTCACATGCTTCGGGTCCTAAAAGAAGGTATAACCTAGAGAAAAGGGGTATGTTAAAGTGTTTTATCGAGACAATTTCATACCACAACCTGGGTATGGTATCTCATGTAGCTTAGCTCCGTGGTGTCATCTTAGGTTGTCCACCCTTTATATCCAAGAAAGCCTGTGGACTGAAAAGCTGAGAGGTTATTTTAAATATAGTAAGCTTAAGGCATTAACACCTATTATTTTGAAGTGCTCTTCTTGGATTCACTCATTTCCCGTGGCATTCTTTACCTGTAATTTTGTATAGGACCCCTAAGAGATTATTATGGGCTTTGTAGTAACTGACTGATTACATACCTGTTCTCTCTACACTGTTGTTTCTGCTGTTGCTGATTTTTTTAATTTTTCAGGCCACACCCATTTGATGCTCAGGGATTACTCCTGGCTAAACACTCAGTAATCGCCCCTGGCTTGGGGGGAGCATACGGGGTGCCAGGGGATCGAACCGTGGTTCTTCCTTGGCAAGTGCTTGCAAAGCAGGCATCTTACCTCTAACGCCACTTCTCCAGCCCTTTTGCTGATTTCTTTATGGCATAATGCGTGGTCTGGAATATATATAGTTCCTCTTTCATGTGTTTTGGGCACTACTCTCTTGGGGAGTTTCTTAATAACTGTTTCAATTTCCTCAGCTGTGATTAAACTGTTTAGGCTTTTCACATCCTCCTTGTCGAGTTTTGGAAAGTGGTATTTTTTTTTTAGAAATCTGTCAGTTTCATCATGGTTCTCTAGCCTAGCTGAGTATAGTTGCTTATAATTCTCCCTCATGATGTCTTGGATTTCTTGGGGTACTGTTGTAATCTTTCTCCTTTCATTTATTTGGATGTTTTTCCCTTTTTTGTGAGGCTTTCCAGAGGTTTTTCTACCATGTTTATTCTTTTAAAGAACCAATTCCTGGTCTCATTGATTTCTTTGTATTGTTTTGTTGCCTCTATGTTGTTTATTTCTGCTCTGGTTTTATTTCTTTTCTTCTGGCTTTGTTTGGGTTCCTTTGTTGCTGTTTTTTACATCCTTAAGGTGTCCTTGTAGACTGTTGATTTTGTCATTTTCCTCTTTCCTGACATAGGTCTGTATTGCTATGAGTTTCCTCCTAATTACTGCTTTTGCTGTGTCCCACAGATTTGGACAATTAGTCTCGTCATTGTCATTCCTCTCAAGGAATATTTTTATTTCTTCATTGATTTTTCTCTTTGATCCAAATGTTCTTGCATAGCATGTTGTTTAATCTCAAGGTGTTGAATTTTCTACACAGTTTCTTTTTACAGTCAATCTTGATCTCTGTTGCATAATGATCTGAAAGGGTGCTTCTAGTCATCCTTGTGTTTGTGACTTTGTGTAAGTTAGATTTATATCCTAGGGCATGGTCTATTCTATAGAAGTTTCTTTCTTTGGGTGGAGAGCCCTGTATAAGTTCATTAGCCCTATTTCCTCTAATACCTCATTTAGGGCTCTTATGTCTTTGCTAGTTTTCTGCCTGATGGTTCTGTCTAGTGTTGATAGTGGCATGTTAAAATCTTTTACTACTACTATGTTATCTTCCATATGTTTCTCTAGGCTTGTGAGCAAATGCCTTATATGTTTTTCCTGCCCCTACAGCTAGTGCATAAACATTGATCAGAGTTAGTACATCTTGCTCTAATGTTCCCGTGATCAGTAACTAGTGACCCTCTTGGTCTCTGAGCACTTTCTTGGGATTGAATGCAATTGGATCTGATATAAGGATGGCTGTCCCAGCTTTATTTTTGTTTTTCATTGGCTATGATTGATCTTTAAACTTTTATTCTAAGTCTGTGTCTATTGTGTTCTGTTAGTTGTGATTCTTGCAGACAGCAGATATATCGTTTTTGTTTTCTGATCCAACCCTCTATTCTGTGTCTTTCAATGGGGCAATTTAGTCCTTTGACATCTAAGGAGATTGTTGATAGAGTGAATTGTTGTGCTATTTTATTGAATAGAGTGGTTGTTACAATCAGGGGTTTGGATTGTTTAATACAACTTTGAGTAGTTCATTTAGAGTTGGCTTGGCTAGCACAAATAGTGTGAGTTCTTTCTTGACAGAATGCTTTTAGTTCTCCCTCCCATATGAATGAGAGTTTTGCCAAGTAGTGGAATCTAGGCTGAAAGTTTCTGTTATTCAGTAGTTTGAATATGTCATTTCACTATCTTTTTTCTTGAATTATTTCAAAAAGAGATCCAGTTTGATTCTTATGTTCCTTCTTTTTTACTTGATATTTTTCTCCCTTATTGCTTTATAGAATTCATCTTTCTCTTTTTTTTGTCATTTGCATTACTCTATGCTTGGTGCTGGTTTATTAGGGTCAATTTTATTAAGGACTTTTTTGCCTCTTGAATTTGCACCAGAGCATCTTTCCAGAGGGTGGTAAAGTTTTCTGCTATTATTTCCCTGACCACTTGTTCTTCTCCTTTTCCTTTCTCCTCCCCTTCTGGTACTCCTACAATCTGTAGACTATTTTTTGTCTTTGTTTATTAAATATCTAATATTTTCTTCCAATGCTTTGCCGCTTGTTTCCGTATTGGCCTCTGTGTTATTTTTGGTTTGTAGTTTTTCTTCATGTTGTTCTATGTGATTCTCCAACTGTGTAATTCTGCTATTATGACTTGCTAAGACATTTCTTATTTAATTTAATTCCATTTATATGGATTCTCTCATCTGCTGTAGAAATTTATCTTTGAGTTGCTGACTTGTTCATCTATGAAATTCTTGAACTGGCTGGCAAGTAATTCCTTGATTCTTATTTCCATGTCTTTCATGCCACCTTTATATCTTCATCTATTGGCCTCATGAATTTTGGTGGACTTGGAAACTTGCTAGGATTTCTCTCTGTATCCTTGGCTATTAGTGACTTCCTTAATTTCCCCATATTTCTTTGCATTTGGTGGCTTAGAGTGTTCTGCCCTTGTGCTCCATCTTCCTTTGTTAACTGTGTCGTGTGACTGAGTCCCTACTCTGGCGTGAGGATCTAGGTGGGACTGGTGACAAGGTCACTGAAGTTTGGCCCCCTCCCCAGACCTCTTGCCTCCTGGTACTTATGAAAATGTGCAGGCCCCAAGTCACCACTAGTAGTCTGGCCTCAGCCCTCCCCCAGCACCTAGAAAAGGTGCATGCCTCTCCTGCCTGGGTGCCCAGAAATTGGTGACCCTTGGCCCGGTCTCAACCCTCCCTTGTCACCTGGGCTAGTTGCTTGCTGCTCCCGCTTGGGTACCCAAGCACACACAGACAATGGCAACCCAGTAACCCAGTCCCATTCCTCTACTGTCACCTAAGAAAGGTGCTTGTCACTCCCTCCTGGGTCCCCGAGCCACAGACTTGGAGCTTTCTCTTGACTCTGCACTCAGAAATCATTCTTGGTAGGCTTGGTAATAGAGGATTGAACCCAGATCAACTGAGAAACTGAGTGCAAGGAAGTTTCTTACCCAATGTACTAACTCTCAGGCCCCCCAAAATGTAATATTTTAATTTGTCTATAGTTGATCTATTTTCTATTCAAGATGGTTAGCAAAAAAATACAACTATGTGTCTAATCTGAAATGTTTCTATAGTTTAAGCAATTCATTGTAATATTCATTTTCTCTCCAACAAAGTGATTCTCAGATATTTCCCTACTTTTACTTATCTTCTTGAATAGTTTTCTTTACTTCTAGGTGTTTAGGATGAGGGGAATATGTCTAGTGGTTATTCTTGAAACCACACTAGGTATGGATTTAATATACGTGTAAATGTTTTCTCTGAGTTTTGAGAGCTGCTACAGGAAATTGGCAAATCTGAGGGGAGAATTCTGAAACCCTCAAGTTTTTAATTGTTTGGTCAAAATCACAGGTTGTTAAACTAGTAGTTGACATCTGAAGTAGTATGGGTAGTTAGGTGTAACTAAGTCTTAGACCATAGACATTATCTACAACTACCTAATATCAGAGTTGCATTAAATTGTAAGAAACTTAACTCTTGTTGAGTAAAACTACTCAGAGGAGAAAAACTTCACAGTTTTTGACCAAATCCATTAGATTTGAAGTGTTTGTGAGTATAAAGGAAACACGTGAGTAAAAGCAAACTTTTTAAAAATATAGTTCATTTTTAGGACAGTTCAAAATGTAGTTATTTCTCTAACTAAGCTCACCACTTTTTGTGGTGAGCTTCCTGAGGTGAGCTGGAACTTCCAGATCTTTTCTCTTTTGTGTCTGAAAATTATTGTTATTATTGCAGGAATGTCTTTCATTTTCCTTAAAAACCATAGATGAGTGATACCATTCTGCATTTTTCTCTCTCTCTCTGATTTATTTCACTGAGCATGATAGATTCCATGTGCATCCATGTGTAGGAAAATTTCATGCTTCATCTCTCCTGACAGCTGCATAATATTCCATTGTGTATATGTACCACAGTTTCTTTAGCCATTCGTCTGTTGAAGGGCATCTTGGTTGTTTGCAGAGTCTTGCTATGGTAAATAGTGCTGCAATGAATATAGGTGTAAGGAAGGGGTTTTTGTATTGTATTTTTGCATTCCTTGGGTATATTCCTAGGAGTGGAATAGCTGGATCATATTGGAGCTCGATTTCTAATTTCTGGAGGAATCTCCATATCGCTTTCCATAAAGGTTGAACTAGACGTCATTCCCACCAGCAGTGGATAAGAGTTCCTTTCTCTCCACATCCCCGCCAACACTGCTTGTTCTCATTCTTTGTGATGTGTGCCATTCTCTGTGGTGTGAGGTGGTACTTCACAGTTCTTTTGATTTGCATCTCCCTGATGACTAGTGATGTGGAGCATTTTTTCATGTGTCTTTTGGCCATTTGTATTTCTTCTTTGTCAAAATTTCTGTCCATTT
>PVKC010005682.1:0-32750 GCA_004027635.1 Crocidura indochinensis | reverse complement strand
AGGAAAGGAAAGAAAGAAAAAAGAAGAGAGAAAGAAAAAGGAAGAAAGAAAAGAAAGATATTATTAATATCTAAAGGGAAAAAAGAAGAAAAAGATAACAATACAAAACCAAAAACAACAACAAAAAAACAAAGCAACAACAAAAAGACAAAATACAAAAAAGAACAAAAACCAGAACCAGCAACTATGAAAAACAAAACCACTAAGCAACAAATGAAAACAAAAACCAAAATTAAAAAACAACCAAAAAAAAATAACCCAGACCAGCAACTACATAAAAATTTTTTTTCTTTTTTCTTTTTTTTTGCATAGGCATAGTAAGTATTGGGGAAATTAGAATGGGAATTCCCTTGGATTAAGAGGTACCAGGTTTCTTTGCCCTTGAAGCATATTGCTATGGGACCAACTACATGCTCTGTACATACTCATTTCACACCCCAAGGCCTTTTTATGGTGCCAGGCTATTTTCCGCTCAGTTGTAGATGATAAAGTTAGGCCTCTCTAATTAGAGATCTTGGCATTTACTCAGGTCATAGGATGAAACCTAAGAGATAGAGTCTTTCTTTACAGTTCTAGGGGTTCTGTTTCATCACTGTTGCTATAATCAGTCTTTTATAAATGGTGGTCTTGGTTTTTGCACCAATCCTAGGAGTTTTTTCATTATGTTTCTAGAAGTTCTATTCTGTTGCAGTTGTCAAAGTCAGACCTCTGGGATTGGAGATCTTGGTTTTAGTACAGGTCCTAAGCCTAAGCCTTGGCTAGGATCTTCTTTATTGGTCCCAGGGTAAGTACTGCCCAGTCTTGGCTGTCAAAATCAGTCTTCTGTAATTGGCGATCTTGGGTTTTTGCACAAATAAAGGGTGATTTCTGATTTCATCTTACTGTTGGGGCGACCTGCTCTTAGATCAAGTTATTATTGCTTCCTCTTTGTCAGGATGCCATATCAACACTGGCGCAAGTTGGTGCTAGAGGAGTATGAGGAATTTCCCAGGGGGAGTTTGGTTCCTGGTGCTGTTGTAGGGAGCTGTGTTGGTGCTATGTCTGAGGTCTTGGTCACGGGATTGGACAGTTGCTACCTGATCATATGGAGTCTAAGTTGGGTTCACATGATACATGTTCGGGGTCGGAGGCGCCTGCTCTGGGATTTCTTGTCAGACCCTTATGCTACCTTGTGCTGACTGTAGGGTCTGTGAAAGAGTCCAGGAATTCCTCTTGTTCACACAGATAGGTTTGGAAGCTTCCCTGGTGTCCTGAATTCAAGAGGGTTCCCTTTCTGCAGCAGACTCTGGTACAATTTTTTTTATAATGGTACAATTTTCAATGGGATGTCCTCAATGGCTGTTGTAGACTTTATATTGATTAGGTTGTTTTTTGTTTTATTTATTTTTTATTTTTTGGACCACACCTGGAAATGCTCAGAGATTACTTTTGGTTCTGCACTCAGGAATCACTCCTCAGGTGCTCAGGACACCATGTGGGATGCTGGAGATTGAATCCTGGTCAGCCACATGCAAGGCAAGCACTCTACTGTACTATCTCTCCAGCTCTTGTGTTGTTTAGATTCTTGCCCTATCTGAATCTTTTTTTGTTTTGTTTTTTGGTTCGCACCGGCAGCACTCAGGGATCACTCCTGGCAGGGTCAGGGGACCATCCTTCTGCATTCAAGGCAAATGCCTTACCTCCATGCTATCTCTCCAGCCCCCTCCCCCCGTGTGTATCTTGAAAGTGTTCCCATGTTAAAGAAAAGATAAAAGGAAGATATATCTGTGCCCTGAGAAAGGCAAGAAAAGTATTGAAAAAAGGGTGAAGTAGGACTTTGATCTACATTTAGCTGAGCCCCATCAGCCTTGGGTTGTGTGTCCTTGAAAAGGCTACTTAGGTCAGCCAACCTCACCTACCAATTAGAATGACATTTTTTTTTTTTTTGATTTTTTGGGTCACACCCGGCAGTACTCAGGGGTTACTCCTGGCTCCATGCTCAGAAATTGCTCCTGGCAGGCACGGGGGACCATATGGGGCACCGGGATTCGAACCGATGACCTTTTGCATGAAAGGCAAACGCCTTACCTCCATGCTATCTTCCGGGCCCCCGGAATGACGTTTTTTTGGTAGCAGATTACACACATCAAAACTTGTGACTTCATTGCTACAAAAGCCTTGAATTTTTTTATTTGGAGGTAGAAGCATCAACCTTAATTCAAAATCTATCCTTGAAGCATTCCTTCATAGAACATGATCTAGGAATTTATATTTCAATCTTCAGTTGTGCCTCGTTCTCCAACATGTTCCAACATGTTCATGTATGTGACCATTTGAGGCAGTTTCAGTTGCTTTGTCTTCTTCTATGCCTTCTCCTTTCTCCTTGCGTGTCACAGAACTCTTGCCCATGTCAGTGTGAGTCAGACAAAGACTTGAAGAAGACAAACATTGTTTCTCTGGTGTTTTGTGGTGGTTTATTTGGTCATTTTATTTATTTATTTATTTATTTATTTATTTATTTATTTATTTATTTATATTTTTTAGCCATACAAAACAGTCCTTAAGGCTTTCACATGGCTCTGCACTCAGGGATCACTCCTGGTGTGGGACCTGCATGACCATATAGGGTGTCAGAGATCAGACCTTGGTTAGTCATGCGTAGGGTAAATGCCTTTTTTCTTGTATGAACTCTTTGATCATCAAATAATAGTTTTAGACTGTCTCTTCAGTTGCCTAGATAAACAATTTTTAAAAGTGGGTCAGTTAGGCGAGTTTAGTAAATTTAGTAAAGTTGTGTTAGAAAGCTTAATGGAAGTATGCCTCTGTCGCCCTGCTAAAGGGGTCTGGAATAGCCTTCTCTATATTATACTTGCTTTGCTGCTTGCCAGTGTGAGAGCTGGTATATAGCAGCATGTACTCTCATATGGTCATATTGTTTGTTAAAACATCACAATTCTTCACACCGGTTACTGTTCACCTAGTGCTCCATCTTCTCTTTTAAGTTTTCTCCCCCCACCCCAGGTGGGGTGATACCCTTTTGCACTCCCAGGTTTCTATTAAGGCTGAATCTTCTGCACCAGTGCTACCAGGAGACATCTACCTCCTCTCCAGCACTGGAATAACTATAATGGTTCACTTAACACACCTTTCTGGAGTCACTATTGGACTGGTCACTCCTACTCATTCTTCCTTGAGAAGGCAAACAAATGAGATAGGAAGAAAATAGTTGAAACAGAGGAGATAAGAAAAATATATTACTAATGGTTAGGCAAAACAGTGATTTAAAACAAAGCCATGAAAAGACTAATTAGAAGGGCCAGAGTCATAATATAATGGGTAGGACACTTGCCTTGCATGCAACCAACCTGGATTCAATTCCCCAGCATCCCATATAGTTTACTGTGCCCCACTGGGAGTGATTCCTGAGCTCAGAGCCAGAGGTTACCTCTGAGCACTGCTAGTGCCAAAAACACACATACATAAAGAGATACATTAGAGCATTTAAAAAAAATCTGGTGGCAGAAGATACCAAAGGTGAGATGACCGAACTTCAAATTTAACGTTAAAATATGACTAAGACCAGAAAAGTAACTCAGTTGGTAGAAGGCCATGTGGGATAGTTGTGAGGTCCTAGAATCGATCCCTGGCACCTTGTGACTAGGAAACAAAATGCAACTAAAATACTATTCTAGAAATGTGCAGTAAAATTAAAGTGTGCCCTACAGAATGGTGCCGGCGATGCACAGGCCAAGGGCTAATTCCACCCTGTACATGTATTGGCTTTTGAGTTAAGGTAACTTTAGATAGTTGTAAGCTTTCAATCCCAGTGGCGTGCTAAAACTAGAACTCGGCAGGGTGAACAGATGTCTCTGGAGAACTCTTCTTGGGGTGGCAAAATTCCTCTTCGCCCCAACTCAACACCTCAGCTTGTTACTCTCTGAACTCCCACATATCCATCACTTATTTTAAGTCCATCAGTTTATGTTAGTCCATGAACATGAAGGTGTTGGTTCACTTGCCACATCGTGGTTCCTTTGAAGATTGAACTGGTCATGTTCCTGTGGGTACCCCAGAAGTTGGGTCTGGGGCAGGGATTATGAAGCAGTGCTGGTCAACTACTTGAGCCCTCTGTCCTGTTGTCCTTGCCCTCTATGCCAGAGCAAGTTTTCACTTGCTATTAAAAACCAGTGTCTATTCCCATATTTAGCCCACTGACTTTTCCTCCAAAATTATTGAGCTTATTGCTCAGTGGTTGGGGGTCTGAGGCCAAACCAGCCAGCCTTTTATTCACTTCAAAGTGCAAGGAAAAAAGACAGGGTGTGGATTAGGGTGGGATGAGGAAATGCATCAGTAAAACAAAAGAGAAAGTCCTAGGAGAAAGGTTCTCTAAGGACTTTTCTCTCTCTGAAAGAGCCAGCTAGTAAAATAGGATTGCTATAGGGGCCCAAGTGGTAGTACAACAGGTAGGTTGCTTGTCTTGCACAGCTAATCTAGGTTTGATCCCTAGCTTCACTGAGACCCATCTGGAGTAATTACTGAGTGCAGAGCCAGGAGTAACGCCAAGCACCATCAGGTATGTCTCCAAAAAAAGGGGAGGGTCTTGGCATGTTACAAGTCTGTACTTGTCAGTTCTCACTGTAGAGTCCAGGGAGCCCAGATAGTAATGTGAATGTATGTGTGGCTGCTTTCCTGTATAGCTCTGGTTATAAAAGCAAGTGCTCACCAGGTTTGTCCACAGGCAGTGTTTCTCCTATTCCTTCTAGCAAAGCTTAGAATATGGAACATAATATTTTCTAGTATTAGAAAACTACATATAAGTATGTCTGGGACTAGAGAATGGATGCTTTGAAGAAGTCATTCCCATATTACACTTATATAATGTTTATGAATTTGATTTGGGATACAATTGGGATACAACAGTTGTCTTGAAAATTCAAGGGATCTAGAGGACTGGAGTGAGTGTACACAGCAAATACCAGGTACTTGCCTTGCAAGCATGTAGCTAACCTGTGTTTATCCCTGGCATTCTATATGATCCCTTAAGCCTGTTAGGAGTAATTCTTAAACATTGCTGGATGTGGCCCCAAACAGTGAAACAGAGTTCAAGGAATCTTTGCAAGGGAGATAGATCAGTAGTCAGGACTGCATGTACAGTTACCTAAATTAAAACCAACTGCTATATAATCTAAACTACCAGGTGCAGCCCTGGAAGGCCCCTAAGTAACTGTGGGTGGTCCTGGTGGTCCTCAGCACATCAGAGTCATAGCAAGTTCTGCATTCTCAGGCCCTAGCATTGAACCATCTAACATGGGTTTTATCATCAGGAGTGACCCAAGGGTCTCCTTTGAACTGATTGGAGACTCAACAAATTCAAGGAACTATGACAATGGGTTATTTTAACGTCTCCCCGATTTTTAAACCTGTGATTCTGTGACAGTTTGTGGTTGGCCAGATGGTTTATTTGTTGATGATAACTTTTATTGGCACATTTCATTTTCTATCTGCCATTGGTTTCTTGGTTGAAAGTTCTGAAGTGATTGTTCTTATCAGGTTCTTTTGTTTTCTGGACCTTTCCACAAAGTGTGGTCCTTTGTTCCCTAAGCTAACTGACAGTTTCCACACTATTCACCCTATTCTGACCCTTAAGTAGCTAGAATAAGTACTTTGCCCCTTGGGGTTGGGCTACACCTATCCAGTGCTCAGGGTTACTCCTGGCATTGTGTTCAGGGATCATTTTTGGTGGTCTCAGGGGGATATGATATATGGTATGCCGGAGATCAAACCTGGTTTGTCTGAGTGTAAGGCAAGCACTATTGGAGTCACCAGTTCTCATTCTAGTCAGGATACTTCTTTGCCTGTGCTTGTCCCACCTGAGCAGGAAGTACTGAGCAGGATTGGTGCCCTGTCCTACCTGTTCTCCATCAATGGAGGTGGTCCTACTCTTCTCCATAAAGACCTAGGATCCGGTTTGGGCCCACAGCTTGCCTGTTTGCCTGCCTGTGCCCTTTTGCCTGCTGGCAGATAGCTTGTAGTGGAAGCGCCTAAACCTGTTTTATCATCCTAACCCACCAGGATTGGGGTATGAGGCTTCTTCTACAAAGCATCCTACCCATTGTGCTGATGCTCTGACCTGTTTTTAAACAAAAAATTTGTTTAATTTAGTCACTTTTTATTTGTTTTGAGATTAAATAAGTTATAGAGGTGACCTACTATAGGAATTCTTTATAAAAAGGCAGTGAGTAGATGATCATCTTGATTTGAAAATTTGTTTTATAGCATCTTGCATTCTCAAAGTGATGAGAATTTAGTCACTTAAACTGTTCAAAATAAGCATCAATACAACTGAGTTTAACAATTAGAGAAGTACATTATAATCACCTAAATTTCAGATTTTTTTTCTTTTACTTAGACTTTCGGTGTATTTTCTTATTTCTCAGTAGTGATGACTGTTCTCAAGAAAAAAAACAAGCTATAGACTAAACTTCTAGTCTGCTCAATGAAATGACTTTAAAAAATTCAGACTTGCATTATAACAAACACAGAAAATTGCTCTATAGTTCTATAGGTTTCTGAATTTTTCTAACTTCTCTATTTAAGTATCTAGTTATATGTACCAAAATGCCATTCACAAACTAGCGAGATGTTTATATTTATATGATTTAAAGTATCTCTTCTTGGGCCTGAGAGATAGTTGGGGGATAGGGTGTTTGATGTGAGGTTGAAATAGGCTCAATCCCTGGCATCTCATATGGTTTTCTGAACCCTGATAAGAGTTACACCTGAGCCAGGAGTGAGTATCCCCTGAATATTCCCAGGTATGGCTCAAAACTAACCAACCACCACCAACAAAACCAACCAACCGAACAAACAAAAAACTATGCAAACAAAAAATAGCATCTCTTTTTAAACTGAATTGTGCTGTCACTAGGGCTCTATTAGGGTCAGAGAGCTAGCTCTCAGGGTGGAGCATAGTCCTTGCACATGCAAGTCCCCAAGTTCAGCCATCAGCAACACATGACCCTACGAGAGCCTCCAGGGGTGGCCTCTGGTGCCCCTCCCCCTAGTACCACAGTGGGAGGAGCCATTAAAAACAAAGCAAAACGAACGATTAGGTCCTAATAGCACTATTATGATAAACTTTTCTAATAATAACTATATAATAACACTGCTTGGGAGCCGGGAGGTGGCGCAGGAGGTAAGGTGCCTGCTGCCTTGCCTAGGACGGACCACGGTTCGATCCCCCGGTTCCCATATGGTCCCCCCGTGCCTGCCAGGAGCGACTTCTGAGCGCATAGCCAGGAGTAACCCCTGAGCGTCACTGGGTGTGGCCCAAAAACCAAAAAAAAAAAATAAATAACACTGCTTATTATGATAGATTTTCTCTGTTTTGAGTTTCCTTCTTTTTTTTTTGTTTTTGTTTTTTTCACATAATGTTTCTTGGAGGCTACTGGCTTTGTGCTCAGGGGTCATTCTCACCATGCTTAGCCAAGAGCTCAGCCCATATTGCATTCTCAAGCACCTGGATTTGCCCATTTAATTGTCCTGGATAGTCTTTTCATCTTCTTGTTCCTACTCTGCTTCTTAAGTGTCATTTTTGTCTTTACATTTGGTGGCCTTTGCAGCTTAGTAACATTTTCTTTCCTTCTTTTGCTTAGTCTGTCTTCTAACCCTTTATTAGAGCCTTGGTGACTCATGCCTTTCTTTTGCAGCTGAGTGGTATCAAAGGTGATTCTCATGGTAACCTTCAGTTGACTGAAAATGGACTATGCTACTGACAGAAGAGAAGGGCTTCAGAAAGGCACTTACTGGCAGGGACTCATGATCTTGCCCTTGCTATGGTTAGATGTCTCCATAGATGGGGTATGTGTCTGTTTCGTAGGGCCTGCTTTTCCAGGCTTCAGACAATTTGTTTTATGTTTACCTTCTTATATATTTGTATAAGAACTGAGATCTCAACCCATTATTTGTTAGTGGAAGTACCAATTTTAATTCCTGTACTCTTATTTTTCCAATACAGCTGTCCAAAATGTACATGGATGTACATGGAATCTATTATGCTGAATGAAATAAATCAGAGGGAGAGAGATAGACACAGAATAGACTCATCTATGGGTTTTAAGAAAAATAAAAGACATTTTTGCAATAATTCTCAGAGACAAACAGAGGAGGGTTGGAAGGTCCAACTCACGACATGAAGCTCACCACAAAGAGTGGTGAGTGCAGTTAGAGAAATAACTACACTGAGAACTATCATAACAGTGTGGATGAATGAGGGAAGTAAAAAGCCTGTGTAGAGTACAGGTGGGAGCGGGGTTGGGAGGAGGGAGATTTGGGACATTGATCATGGGAATGTTGCACTGGTGAAGAGGGGTGTTTTTACATGACTGAAACCCAACTACAGTCATCAAGGTGTTTAATAAAGATATAATAAAAAATACTCATCGAACAAGTGGTAGTCTTTTGGATAGGACATATTTATTTACACTGGGCAATGTTGAAGAGTTAGTCTTTATTTTGGGGGCCACATCTGGTGGTGCTATCTCTGTGCTCAGAAGTTACTACTACTGGGAGGCTATGAGGACCATATGGGATGCCAGGGAACGAACCTGGGTTGGCCACGTACAAGGCAAAATCCCTACTCTGCCGTGCTATCACTCAGGGTTTATTCTTGGCACTACTTGGGGATTCTGGGGATTGAACCTAGCTTGATATGTGCAAGGCAAGTACCCTTCCTGCTGTACTATTTCTCTAGTGCCTGAATGGAACCTTTTAAAATATAATTGTTTGGGCAGCTAAAAATAATTTCTTATATCAAGTGCTCTTAGGTTCTCAAGAAGGAAATTAACAACTGTAAGATATAGTATAGCTGGTAGAACCTCTTCTAGCATGTCTGAGACCATAAGTTCTATCTGTGGTACCACATGTCTCCCCAAACCACTTTTTGGGATGGTCCTTTTTGAAAATTATTTTGAAAAATTCATTCATAACTATATTCAGAGCAACATTTTTTTTGTTTGTTTTTGGGTCACACCTCCTGGCTTTATGCTCAGAAATCGCTCCTGGCAGGCTCGGGGGACCCTATGGGATACCGGGATTCGAGCCAATGACCTTCTGCATGAAAGGCAAAACCAATACCTTACCTTCATGCTATCTCTCTGGTCCCCCAACATATTTCTTAAATTCTTAAATCTTTTAGAATGGTGCCAAATAATAGCAAATTAGTATAGTTAGTGAGGGCTAAGAAGAAAGTCCGATTACAGGATCTGGACAGTTTTGTTTGAAATAGAGAGTAATTTTTTTGGTTTTATTTATGAAATATATATAAAGAAACAGCAGGAGTAAATTGGTCTATTAATAAGTACTCTGTGTCAGGAACGTATATAGTTATTGTACCGAATGGCATACCTAAGTAATATAATTGCTGAAGAGGTAACCATTCCCCAAATTACAAAGCTCAATTAGCATATTGCTTTATTCATTTCATGTTGCTCATTTGTGAGTGCATTTTGATGCACTGTTCCAATCTGTGACATTTCCACGAAACTTCTCTTTATCAGAAGACACCCCTTTATGCTATGCCATTCACTCAGAACCTTGCTTTACACTAATACCACAAGCATTTGATTTGGATATTACCTGAAACTCTGAAAGCTTTTTATTCTGTAGCCTAGATAGAATTCTATTCCAGCTATCTCAGCAACAGACTTTCTCATAACTTACTGCTTTACTTTGTTTGCTCTCATACATTGAATTTGGTTGTTGTCCATTTTGTTTTTCTTAGTTCAGTCAAATACACTAATTTTTGGTTATTGATGGCTACTGGATATTTGCAAAGAAATGAATTCATTCCCTCTTCCACTCTCCCTGGACTACGGATGGAGAAGGATAAGCAGTGAGGAGTTGGGGCTGGTTTTCCAACTACTCTGTCTTTGTGTCCTCTGCTCGTAAAGTCCTTTTATTCCTTAAATTTACATATTACATTTATACATAATGCCAAAACTCTCCTTACTAGGATCTATACCATTCCTTGTCTAGTGCCAACATTATCCATTTACCACACCTGGGGGTAAGTTTGGGGCATTTTAGATTATATTTTCAATTCTATCTGCAACCTACAAATGTATCCTAACTTGTATAATTTCTTTCTGTCTGAATAAAATTTTTGGTAGTGTTGGCAAATACTCCTGTCAGTCTTTAGAAAGGATTTCATTTGTATCTTTGCATGATATTTTCAGTGAATATAGAATTATAGGACATCAGTTTTATGCATTAAATGCTTTATTTAATTATTGCATTTGAGATCTGCCTTTGTTTCATTTTTATCTTTGTACTGTATAATTTTCAGTTGTTTTTAAAATGTTTTTTGTTATTAATTTTTTAGGAGTTTGATTAGGATTTGCCTTGTCATGTATATTTTTTGGTATGCATATTCTTGCTTGATATTGAGTGAGATTTTTGGAATTGAGTTCACAATTTAGTTTTATCAGTTGTAGAAACAACCTGATCACCATTTCTTCTGATCTTTTTTACCCCTGAGATTCCAGTAATATCTTTGTTAGGCATTTGGTGCTTCAAAGGTCATTGGAGCTTTGCAGATTTTTTATTGTTTTGTATCTGTGCTTCTCTTGGGGGAGTTACTATTTTTGTTTCTTCATGTTTATTAATCTTTTCTTTTGCAGAATCTAATCTTGGTCCCACCTGAAGAACTGACTGCTTTCTTTCTGGCTTAGACCAAAAAATTCTTTTCTTTTTATTTGAAAATAATATTTTCAAAATTCTTGAATATTTGGTTTTGGGGATCACACCAGCTGTGTTCAGGGCTTGGTCCTAGCTCTGCACTTAGGGATCACTCTGGTGGTACTGGAAATCAAATCCTGTTTTTATTTGCTGAATCATTTTTCCAGCCTTTATTTCTTTATGAAAAGTAAAATAGTTTTTAATAGTTTTACTTTGTAAAATATAGAGAGAGGAGGAGGGAGAGGGTAAGAGGAAAAGAGGAAGCAAGAAGGAGGGGGAAGAAAGGGATGGAGGGAGAAAGAGATGTTCAAGAAAGAATATGGGCTTTTCCAAAGTGGAGAGATCCAAGGGTACCTATAAAGTAAAAGAAAAGGTGGTTCTCAGAATGGGGATGTACCTATTGGAGTCCTTTGAACTGTATATCTTCTATTTTCTCCTCAGGGTGCAATTTTTTCTTTATGCTCTTGAGCTTATTTATAATAGCTCTTTAGAACCCATATGCTGATTCCATCATTGGTGTCATTTTTAGATCTCTACTCTTATTTTGTAGGTCACATTTTCCTAAATCTGCTACATCCAATAATTTTAATTGGATGCTAGATATTATTAAATGTGATATTGTTGAGTGTTGGATTTTGTTACATTATTTTAAAGGTTGTTCTTTGCAGGGCAGTTACTTCAAAGTAGCTTCATCTTTTGAAATTTAATTTGGATAATTTGAAGTTATGTTAAGGAAGGTTAAGGAAGCCTCATTCCTAAGACATAGCATACTTCTGAAGTATCTGTAGAATCCTCTGAATATTTGATTGTAATTACTTCTCAGATTTTTTATATTGTTTCTTTGTATGCGTATGTACATATGTATATGTGTATATGCATAGGCAATCTACATATGCATATATATAAATTACATATTATTACATGGTTGGTGGGTGCCTGCAATTAAATCTGTCTCTTTCATGAAAGACATGTGCTTGTCTCTGGCCTATCCTTGCTTTTTCATGAGCTTGGTAATGTTGAAGAAAACTATTGAATATTTTATACTGTTAAGTTTTTATTTATCTGATATTTTGTTCATAGTTATACTGGGATAAAGGTTTGTAGAGGATTAAAACAGGCAGTGTGCCATTTTTATCACATCAAGAATGAATACTCTTGATTATCATGGAAGTTAGCCCTGAATTACTGGCTGAGCAAGTGTTGTGATTTCTCTACCATAAAGTGACTTTTCTCCTTACTCTATTTACTGTGCACTTTAGATCAATACAGTGAGCACATATGTGCAGTGCACACTTTTAAGGGCTGAGAAGTAATGCACATTCCTGAAAGTGAAGTATCTAGACAATTGGAATTTGAATGTATGCTTTTGTTGTCCCTGCCACCATGCCCGATTTAATTACCTTCTAGAAAGTGATAGGATACAATGTGTAGTTGTACTCCTGTTTGATTTATTTCAGAAAAAGGTTACTAAGCAAAACCAATGAAAAGATGTAGGGGATGAAATTCAGGAAAAGCTCTGTGCAAGATTCCAGAGAGTCTCCCAGTGGCATCCTGGAGGAGGAGGAGACAATTGCTTAGAGACAATTGCTTGCCCCATAGTGACCTTTAATCCATGAGTTGAAATGCTCCTGACCAAAGTAGCTCTTTGGCCATGCAGGGCTGAGGAATTTTATTGGAACTAATTAGATAGGCATGCCCTAGTACATATGCAAATATTAGTCTTCCTGGTAGGAAGGAGACACTGTCAGTAGAAAGTAGAAGAGCCTAGTTGTAGTGCACCACTCTTGTCGCTTGTGTGAAAGGAGTGCCTTTGTTCAGATTTTAGTTCTTGAATTAGCTAAGGGATGGCTTGTCACTGGATTTCTTTTCCAAGGATAGAAGTCAGGCTTGCTAGGTTAAATAAACCATGCATTTAAACTATCTTCCTAAAAATGACTTAGTAATTAACTAATTTTATTTACTTTGGAGCAATTAGAGCATAATATTGGAATAAATTGTATTGTCTGGAATTATCAGTTAAACTTGAACTGAATCTATATTATATAATTATATTTGACATAGTAATTATTAAATTATGTTTATTATATGTAACATATTATTAAAATAATAATATATTAAATAAGTAATGATTTACTTGAAGATAAACCTGATATTCAATTTATGTTCAATACTATTTTATGAAATCTATCTAATGATCAACATTTTCATGGAATTTGCTTAGAATTTTTCTATTACCTAGTCTTTTGATGTATTGAAAATGATATCCATCTACTTCCAACTTGGAATATAAGTAACGAGTTCCATTAAACCATAAAATGCTAATGCAAAGAGCATAGAATTAAATGAAGATAGATCAGAAGAAAGAGGGAAACCTACTTTCCAGCTCCTTGAGGGCATTGGGTCTACCATCTTTGTACTTCATACTTTACAGTGTCTGGTACATGCAAGAAAACCTTATCAAAGTTTGATCCTACATCTTATTACATTAGAAAAACATTCTTAGTGTGTTATAATCTAAAAGGTAAAAATGATAGTTGCAAAAAGTGATTCATAAATATTTTTTCTGCTTGCCAGGTATATGGCACTCAACAATAATTTTTGTTGCTTTTTGTAGTGATAAAGGTTCCAAAAATATGTATGTGACACAATTTGAAGAATTCCAAATATAGACAGAACGAAATTGAACACTTTATGACTTGTCTTTGGCAAGTTTGCAGCAAGCTCTAGGCTCTATGTGTCTGTGATTGATGGGTTCCAGATAGAAAAAGCTAAGTATTGTTTGTATAATTTTAAAATAGGACTAGTAACTAAAGGATTTTCTCAATGCAATGGGACTCTGCCCTGGTACTGCCAAAGGATTGTTGAGTTCATAGGCATCTCTCTAGTTAATGTTTTTAGTAATTTAAATGGTTAAGGTTAGAGTTGGGTCTGAAAAGAAATATATATTCCATTAACTTTAATTAAAATTGTGATTTATAGTTGAAATAGTAGCACTGCTTATTTTATTCTTTAGAGTCCCAAAAGTTATCAAACATTCTCTGGCATTCTGTATGATATTCTCTGGGACAGTTATTATTTATAAATAAGTACTTACCTATTTATTGTTATTATTTGTAATAATGTTTGCTTATTTTATTTTATGCATTTTTACTAGTAGCAAGCCATACTAACTTTCTGAGCATCATAGCAAATAGCTTTACTTTCTTTCAGTTGTTAGTTTGAGGTTAGCTGCTCTATGAAGGCCTCCAGCCATACCAGGAAGTGCTCAGATGTCATTGAATGCCAGGGATCAATGCCTGCACCCTGTGAATGCCAGGCTTGTGCTTCCTCTGGTTGAGCCATCTCTCTTCTCTGTAAGTAGCTTTTAAGAGTGTGTGAACTGAGGCTGGAGAGATAGCATGGAGGTAAGGCGTTTGCCTTTCATGCAGAAGGTCATTGGTTCCAATCCCGGCGTCCCATATGGTCCCTGAGTCTGCCAGGAGCGATTTCTGAGCCTGGAGCCAGGAGCACTGCCAGGTGTGACCCCCGAAAAAGAAACGGAACAAAAAAAAAAAAAGATTGTGTGAGCCTAATAGGCCCCATTCAATAGGGTTAGGCCAAGAAACTGGCAAACTGTCTGAGGGCATGTCTTTAACTATCTGCTTGCTGTCATGGCTCATTTTTGAGCACTGACAACAAACTGCAGTCTATTTGGGTCTAGATCAGTGTAATCATTGGAGTATATTCACAGATATTTGATGAGAAGAGGCATCTCATCTGTTGTCAGATCATTTGGGGGAATGATTTAAAAAAGAAAACTGAGCTGAAACTCAGCGTTTTGTTACCCCCCATTGCTACCATTCAAAAGTGGACTATAGTGGCTGGAGCAGAAGCGCAACAGTACGGTGTTTGTCTTGAACCCGGCTACCTAGGATGGACCACAGTTTGATCCCCTGGCGTCTCATATGGTCCCATAAGCCAGGAGCGAATTCTGAGTGCATAGACAGGAGTAACCCCTGTCATCAGGTGTGGCCCATAAAACAAAACAAAACAAAAAAGTGGACTATAATAGATGGTATTTTGAGTGTGAATGTTCTTTATTCATGTGCAGCTTGAAAGACTTGGTGTTCCTTTATCCTAGGGAAAATTGTTTGTTTTGGACCACTCTGGCTTCTGCTCAGGGCTTATTTCTGGCACTGTGCTCAGGAATTCCTCCTGGCAGATCACATTTGGGGATCAAACCCAGCTAGCCATGTACAAGGCAAGTGCTCTGCCTTTTATACTATAGCTCTGGCTGTATAGGCTGGAGAAAATGTGTGATGGGTTCACCTTACCTCCCTGTGGATTCTACACAAACTTGGTTTCTGTGCTCCTGTGCTTGACTATGATTCTGGCCATGTATTACACACTGAGTTGGGATTGTTACATGCTTGCCAAGGTCTGCAGTCTTAGTTGTGCTGCTTTGGGATTCCTAATATTTGAGCCACTGGGATTTCCACTAGGCTTGTTTGTGGGTCAGTGCTCAGGCCCAAACTTGATGCCTCACTGGCCACAGCTTGAGTCTTTGAGTCATCTCTCTGCCCCAGCAAATGCCATCTGACTATTCTGGAGGTCTTTGATCAAGATATGAACAAACAATTGTATTTTGGTGTTTGGTATGGTTTTTTCCACCTTGGTAGTGCTGCTTAAAGATAGGTCTTGGGACTGTTTAGGAATAGGAATTGTCCAAACCTCCCCATATTTTTTTGACTTTTCTGAAGAAACACAAGTTTTAAATGATATTCCCAAAATAGTATTGTTTATTTTTATTTATTTATTTATTTATTTTTTGGGTTTTGGGTCACACCCGGCAGCGCTCAGGGGTTACTCCTGGCTCCATGCTCAGAAATTGCTCCTGGCAGGCACGGGGGACCATATGGGGCACCGGGATTCGAACCGATGACCTTTTGCATGAAAGGCAAACGCCTTATCTCCATGCTATCTCCCGGGCCCCAAAATAGTATTGTTGACTATGCTTCAGTGAATGCACTTATCTTTTGTCCCTTACTACAGGATTAATTGTGCATGGAAATATGTTCTTTTAGCTTTAAATATAATTCCTAGCTGTTTGCCTATACATATTTTCCTTCAGTTATGATTTGATGACTGAATTTATACATTGTGGCATTTGAAGGGTCAGTGGTCCTAAAAACAAAGCAGAAACAACAAAAAAGGGGCTGGAGAGATGGATAGTATTGCTAGTAACATGCTTGCTTTGCATTTGGTGGGTGACTCAGGTTTCACCCCCAGCACCACGATACATTCCTCCAAACATCACCATGTATGATCCATAATCATCCCAGGGTATGGCCCCCAAAGCAACCAAAGTGAAGGAATCAGTAGTATAGAAGGAGCAAATGAATTGCCACAGATAGATGGTTCTCTGTTGACCATCAAAGTCTCAGCAAGCAGTTTATGAAATCAAGATCTACCTTACCTACCTACCTACCTACCTACCTACCTACCTACCTACGTACCTATCTATCTTTCTATATCTATCTATACTGACATCTGGCATTATTTTGTGGGATTAATTATGATGATAATTTTTGACTTTTGAAAAGCTGTTCAACTTTCAATACTATTACTTTTTCAGGTTTTTTTTTGTTTGTTTTTTTTTGGTTTTTGGGCCACACCCAGTGACGCTCAGGGGTTACTCCTGGCTAAGCGCTCAGAAGTGGCTCCTGGCAGGCACGGGGGACCATATGGGAACCGGGGGATAGAACCGTGGTCCTCCTAGGCTAGCGCAGGCAAGGCAGCAGGCACCTTACCTCCTGCGCCACCTCCCGGCTCCCACTTTTTCAGTTTTAAAAAATCATTCTGTAGAGTATTTAAACAGGTCGCTAGTGCAACATTAAAAAACATCATTCTGTAGAACTATCCCCTTTCTATAGGATAGAAACTAAAAGTTGTGCATTTTATCTGACTGGAGAATTTCTCTCTGTTTCCGAATATTTTCTCAAGAAATTAGGTGCCATTTTAAGAATGAAAGGCCCTGTCCTTCCAAAATATCCCTTTTCCTCAGTTCTCTTTTGAGTAAGTTGCATGAGCAGAGGAAACTTGGTCCTGAGCTGAGCGATTGGAAAGAGTGCTCATCCTGCTATCATCTCATTTCATAAGCCCAGTTCTCTTGGGGTGGGGGAGAGGGTGACTTGAAAGGGGGTGACTCTGCATCTTCACTAGCATACTGAGAAAATGCTTACATCCTCCTGTCTGGGGGTGGAGGGAGGTAAGGACCAAAAATCACCTGGAGAAAACTGCTGATATGGGAGTGGACAAAACTACCAGTTCGGGTTATTTTGTTTGTTTGTTTTAGTTGTGTCAGCCAAAAAGAAAGAGATATAAAAATCTAGATACTAAGCCAGGTTTTATTGCCGAGACCCTTTGCTGGTAGCGAACTTGGCAGCCAAGGGCAGAGCCTCCCTCTGCTCCTCTTTGACTGCCCGCGGTGGCGGCGGCTGGGAGGGGCTGCGCTGCTAGCAGCTGGGGCTGCAGCTCATCAGAACTGCGAGCTGGGATCCTAAACACAGCCCGCTAATTGCGGCCACGTGGATGTCTCCCTAAAAGAAAGGTGAGGCTGTCCTTCAGGGCACTCAGCCTAAACGTGGCAGCCTGGACTCCGCTGGCTGGCTCATCTGCATTCAGCAGCTTTTCCACTATAGTTGTGCGTCACTGTGAGACTGCATGGTAATGAAGCCAAGGCGCTGTGGGCCAAAACTCTGCTGCCTTCGCGAAGGGACAGCGGCTTGGAGAGAGGGAGAGATCATCACAACCGTCTCTGGTACTGCTGCTGCTACTGCTGCAACTGCTGCTGCTACTCTTGCAGCCAATTGAGACAAAATGTTAAGCCTACAGGATTCTGTGTTTTTTGAAATTAGCATAAAGTCCTTATTAAAGTCCTGGAGCAGCAGCTGTAAGTATATCTGCTACATGGGAGGATTGTGGGGATGTTTTTCATTGCCGTTCCTTGCATGATGTCTTTAGAGCTCTGCAAAGAGAATCTAGGCAGCTGGGAATACCAGAGAAGAGTCTTGTCTTGAGTCGTAGGATTGGGAAAGAGATAGACATAGGGACAGCGATCATATTAGCAGTTAAGTTTTCTTGGGCTGAAAAAGACTAGCTTTGGTTTTCTTGTTAATCTGTGTCATTCTGGCAAAGTTTCTCTCAGAGGATCAAATTGGGAGAAAAGATGACAAACAGACTGTGATCTCTGCAGAGTTTTCAGATTCCAGTACTATTCCACAGTTCTCTTAGCACAGAGTGTTTGTTTGAAGCAGCACCGGCTATTTTAAGGCATACAGTTTTAATCTAATGATCATGATTTTTCCCCGTTCTTGTCTTTGAAGTTGCCATTAGTGATTTGCTATGTAGTAAGTTTTCTGATACAGAACACTAAGAGTGATGTACTTATGTTTCAAAGTTTGGTTGTCAATAAGACATATCATTGAGTTGTATTATACTTTCTTTTCTAATCTGCCACTTTGGCAAGATTTTGTTCAGTATCTGAAGTTATGTCCGTGGTACTTTTCCTTGAAGATCTCTAAATAATAATAATTGTTTCTTGACATAGTTTATGTTTCATTAAATTAGTGCCAGACTAATAGAGTAAGCTGGTAAAATTTCTGTTGCTAGGTATGTTTTCCCCAAAGAAAATTGAAATATTAAAAAATGTATGACTTTTCCAAGGTCATATGATGCCAAAAAATTAGGATTAGAATTAAGTTATTCTTATCTTGCAACTGTGCTACCAGTGTCAGAGTGAACTAATGAATTAAATATGAAATGACTGAACTTAAGCTTTTTCCAGTAGCTCCTTAAATTTGTATATATTAGTATCTTTTATTTTTGTGAGCAAATAATATAGAGGATGTTGAGAAGAGAAACATCTCAAGATAAAGGTTTTTCGAATATACTTTGAAGAGATTTGTGTTATCCCAAAAATATTGCATTTAGAATTTCTGTATTTCTTTATTTCTGATCTGTAAGTAATTCCTCCATATGGAGAGATTGTTATGCCAGATGGTAGATAATTATCTCCGTTCTAGGAAAGTTTGAATGAATATACATAAATAAAATACTAGGAGAATTATAATTACAAACTTGTTTAAATACTTTTTGAGAGTGTTACAAATTTTTTTTTTTTCTAAAATAAACTGTGGCCTTAAACATAGTCATCAGTCCTGTCCTCCATTCTCCACCCCATGCTCACCATAGACTTAAAAAAAAAAAGACAATTTTATAGTGAGCAGGAAACTATAATGAATGGGCTGTTCGAGAGGCTCCCCATGTATGAGTTTATGTCACTGTAGCATTGCTTGTATAGACTTAGCTTACTTAGATACTAGCATATTACTTTTGTGACCATTTAAACATTTCTACATGTCATTGCCCTAACCCTGTGACTAGTGACAACCAAATCTCCCGTAATCATATTCCCTGAACCCAAAACAGAAGTTGTCAAACCTTTGTTGTTAGTTGTCAGGAATCTGGTGATTCTGTTTCTGGGACCCATTTGTTTTAGGCACCCAGGGTCTATAGGTCCTGAAGGTATTTCTTATTTTCCAGAAGGCTCAAGACTGTGCATTCGAAGCCTGCAAAGTGGGAAAATGTTCAAAAATTTTTGATCAGCCTTGTGAAAAAAATGTCTTGCTTAGCTCTACCTATTGTATTTATGAGAGAGAGTGACTTAGAAACAGAAACTAAAAGAGACAGAGGCAGATACAGGGAGGGATAAATACATGTATTTTATTTTATGTTTTGGTTTTGAACCATACACTGCTGTGCTCAGGGCTTATTCCTGGCAGGGCATGTGGAACTATATGGGGTGTTGGGGATCAAACCCCAGTTAGTCATCAGCAAGGCACGTGCCCTACCTCCTATACTATCTCTGGCCTCAATACATGTATTTTAAACCTTGGGGAAAGAATTGTAGTCATCTCTTTTCGTAAGGATATTTTCATAACCCTCATACTTGCGTTAGCTAACACTTACAGAAGCATAGATTGTGCTACTCAAATGCCCATTACTTTTTACTCATAAGGACTTCTTTAGGTTAGCCAGAAAGAGAATAGAAAGAACTTAGGCAGATTCAAAAGAAAGAAAATTAAATGAGAAATATTTCAGTGTGACTTACCAAATGTATCCTCTTAAAACAAAAAGAACAGTGAGTTCAGAGATTGGAGAATCTATCTTTAACCACAGGGACTGAAAAGAAAATTGATTGATTATTTATTACTTTACCATTGGTTTATAATATTATATAGTATTTCAAAGGTAAGGCTTGTACCTCTTTGTTCCAGTGCCAAAAAGATTCCCTCAATGCCCCCCTCAACTCATTCATTCCCTACCCCATCTCCCTTCCATAAGCATCACAGCTATCACTGTGCACTTGAGTTTAGTTCTTAATACTAGGATGTCTTCCTCATACCCCCTGCCCCCAATTGTTATGGGGACCCAGAAGTGAGCTGGCTCCCCTTTCACACAGCACTCTTTTCTGTTATTTCCCAGGATTTATCATTCTGCCTTCTGAGAGTCTCTCCTGCCCTCAGTTGCCACAGCCACTTGTCTTAATTCAGACCACTCTCTTCATTATCACTTGGGTTCTTGCCAGTTTGCTCTTTGTCCTATTTGTATCTTTTCCATTGCTGCTGCTCTGAAAGTCCATCTGCAAGCTTCTCTCTGCCTCAGGATACTTCCTTCCTGAGCAGAACTCAGGATGAAGAGGTTTTCATTCTTAGCCTTGCTCAGTATTCAGCGTGCCGAATTTCTGTGCCAACTCACCTGCTTCCTAGCACTTGCTCTGATTTTGTGGTTGGTGCTGCCTTTGCCTGGAACACACCCTTCTCTCTCACTGGTCTTAGCCTTCTTAGTCTCTCTTAGTCTTCTTTTTTGTCTTCTTTAGGATGAAGTCTTATGCCTCTTTGCAGATCCATACGCCTTGTGCTAGTCAGGTCCATACATATTTATCTGATTACTATCCTCCTATCCTTCCCCACTTGTCTTTTGCTGCCACTTGAATATAAGCTTCTGGAAAATATAGATGACTTATTTTTGCTAGTCTCTTTTTTTGTTGTGCTTCATGTTTAGTTCTGCAAATATGTGGTCCAAAATCTAAGGTAAAACTTCAGATGCAGTCATTTTTGTCAGAAATATATCAATAAGAAAGAAGGCTGTAATTAATTAAGGTCACAGTGTTAATTAAGGTCACAGATTCATTTCTATACATCTAAATCTTTCTTAGAGACATATTAATTTATAGACATTATTTTGCATACATAATCGTAAGGCAGCTTGTTTCAAACAATTCATTCTTATTACAGATATAGAAGAGATAACTGGCTTAAGTTACCCTCAAAATCTTTTTTTTTTTTTTTTTGAGTCACACCTGGGCAGCACTCAGGGGTTACTCCTGGCTCTACACTCAGAAATCACTCCTAGCAGGCTCAGGGAACCATATGGGAGGCTGGGAATCGAACCACCGACCTCTGCATGCAAGGCAAATGCCTTACTTCCATGCTATCTCTCCAGCCTCAGGTTACCCTCAATCTTATGAATTAAAAGGTGAATAAGATATATTGTCTTAAAAAGTTAAAATTGCATAAATGGAAAAAAAAGAAAATCACATAGCTTTTTTGCATAATGAAGAAAATTCATAAATTGTCGTTAGCCATCAAATGTTTTCCTGGAAAAGCTTTTTTTTAAATTACAAAATATAGTAAGGCTAGAGATGTGTCTTAATCCTTGACTTATCTCTGGTTCTGCTGTGTGACAGTAATAATAATAATAATAATAAAAGTAGAAATAATAATAAAAATAATGGGGTTGGTGAGAGGTCGTTCAGTGGGTAGCATTCTTGCCATGCATACAGCTGATCTGGTTTAGTCCCCAGAACCCTATGTCGTCTCTTGAGCTCTGCCAACCAGAAATAATTCCTGATTTCAAAACCAGAGGAAAGCCCTGAGCACTTCTGGGTGTGGCCCAGACACCTATTCCACACACCCCCAAAGTAATAATGATAAGTCAGTTAGGGCAACTTCCTATATATCTAAATTTTATTAAAAACACAACAAAGTACATGATACAGCATTTATTAAATATGTATATAGGGATGTTGTGATGGTGGGTACATAATGTATTTATGTATTAAGATTGTATATATATGGAGCTGGAGCTGTGGCGCAAGCAGTAAGACATCTATCTGCCTTGCCGGCTCTAGCCTAGGACTGCTGGCGCTAGCTTAGGATGGACCATGGTTTGATTCTCTGGCATTCCATATGGTCCCCCAAGCCAGGAACGATTTTTTTTTTTTTGTTGTTGGGTTACACCCGGCAGTGCTCAGGGGTTATTCCTGGCTCCATGCTCAGAAATTGCTCCTGGCAGGCACGGGGACCATATGGGGCACCGGGATTCGAACTGATGACCTTTTGCATGAAAGGCAAACGCCTTACCTCCATGCTATCTCCCGGGCCCCCCCAGGAACGATTTCTGAGCGCATAGCCAGGAGTAACCCCTGAGCATCATTGGGTATGTCCCAAACCCCCCCAAAAGAGATTGTATGTATATGATTATAAATGCGCATATATGTATTAAATCTCAGGTATTTGTGACAACCTGAGAAACGCTCATTACAGAGGCCACTATTGTAATATGATGCAAACACTATAACATTCACTTCTTTAAAGTGAACATTTCAATCATTTTCATATGTTTAGAGCTGTATAATCATCCCAAGTTAATCATAACTTTATACAGTACCCCCACAAAGAAGCCTCAGTGGATTTTCAAGTTTTGGGCATTTCATATAGAGTCATCTTCATTAGGTATTTTTTGTGACAGTCTTCTTTACTTAGTATATATCCAAGACTCAAATGTTTGTAATATATATCATTACAATTTATGAATAGTACAGCTCATTGTATGGTTATGCTATATTTTGTGTATCAGTACATTAGTAGATATATTGCTGTTATATTTGTTTTTTAGTAAACTGGAGCTGAACCAGTGAAAATGTACTAAGAATACCCCAGTTCCTTCAAAGTATGCTCAAACTTTTTTTTTTCTTTTGGATGTGGGAGGGCATGTCTCAGTTGTGATCAGGCTTATTGCTTTTGAGTTACTGCTGGTGGTACCTGGGGATCATGTAGTATCAGGACCAAACATCAACTCTCATACACCAAGCATGCACAATAGTTGAATGCTCTTCATTATGGATTTGCAAACTGCTTCCTGTCTGCAGGCATAGAAAGGTTGAAAACCACTGGGCTACCCATCCACACATTGATATACAGACAGATGCTAGTAGTTTATAGGAACAAAAGATTGAAGGACATAGTAATGACCTTTGAACTCTCTCCTTGGACCTGATAGAATCAAACTTCTATCTAACTAATCCTTTATATTTCAATTTAAATTCTTCCTGGATTCAGAGATAATTTCAGCCAAATGTAAAGGAAGAAACAGCAGTTTCCAGAAGGGTAGATTGGCTGAGCAGTGTGTTGAAGAAATATGCTCAATTTGATGGTTCAGAGAGGCAAGGGTTAGACTGGTGGCTTTAATTAGAACAAGCTGCCAATGTGGAACCTTGATGTTCTTTTAAAGGACTGAGTTTATAACCAAATGAAGAACCACTGATGGACTTTGTAACAAGGATCGGAGCATCTCAATAGTTTTTCATTTGCCTGCGATGGAGCAGCACATGAAGAGGAAAAATAGCTAGTGTATGCCTGGATATGAGTCAGGTTGCTGTTGGAGTAAACCAGATGTGGGAGGAAGGTTGAATCAATGAGGAAATGTTGCTTCTTTATTTAGCACCCCTGTGAGTAGTATATGCCCCAGGGGGAGGCACTTTTCTAAGTGCTTTAATGTTTTTTGTTATTTAATCTGGATGTAAAAAATAGTTAAGAGTGGAAGTAAAAAAAAAAAAAAGAGTGGAAGTAGAAGATCTTCAGTTAGCTATGGAGGTGAATGAGAATGGTTCAATTTCATAAAGTCAGTTTAGAAGCATCGTTTATGTTCTCATAGGCATTGGTTTCAGGATGTAGCCACTGAGATATAGTGTTGATCAAAGTAGGAAAGAATTACCAATTGCCTGTTGCTGGCAGAAGAGCTTTCCCTCAGAGAACTCTGGCTTCTTCTGGAAATGTATTTGGGACTGGGAAACAACTCATGGGAGGCTCAGTGGGGTGAACTCTCTGAAGCTGGAGTCCTACTCCAGGAAAAATTGAGTTTTGACATCATGCTTCTTCCTTCTGTGTCTGTTTCAAAGAAGATTTGGACTCCTTAAATTGTTTTCACCATAAAGGAGACATTTAGGTTAAAGTTTAAACAAAGTAGAGGCTCCTATACTGAGTAGGGCATTTGCTTTGCACTTGACTGATTTGGACTTGATCCCCACATCTCATTTGATCCTCCAAGCCTGCCAGGAGTTATCCCTGAGTTCAGAGCCAGGTTTAACTCTTCAGCATTTCCAGGTTTGGGACCCCCACCCCCACCCCAAGTAAAATTAATGATCTAATTCAGTATTACTTGATTTCATAATTCAATTTATAATTTTTTGGGGGGTCACACCCGGCAGTGCTCAGGGGTTACTCCTGGCTCCATGCTCAGAAATTGCTCCTGGCAGGCACGGGGGACCATATGGGGCACCGGGATTTGAACCGATGACCTTTTTGCATGAAAGGTAAACGCCTTACCTCCATGCTATCTCCCGGGCCCCAATTTATAATTTTTTTCATTGATAAATACTGAGGTTTAAAATTTGACATCAGAGGCCTGGAAAAAATAGCATAGGGACTTCGAGAACTCCTGCCTTGTTGAGTTAGTGTCTACATATTTTATTTTATTTTTTTGTTTTTTGGGATCACACCCTGCAGCACTCAGGAGTTACTCCTGACTCTGTGCTCAGAAATCGCCCCTGGCAGGCACAGGGGACCATATGGGATGCCGGGATTCGAACCACCGTCCTTCTGCATGAAAGGCAAATGCCTTACCTCCATGCTATCTCTTCGGCACCATGTCTACATATTTTAGGCATCAACCCTTCATGAGGTGTATGAGCCTGATTGATATCTCTGTTGCCTGAGATCACTGGTGCTGCCAGGGCCCAGTGTGTCATGGGTGGTACAGAAAGGAATGTGACCTCTGGAGAGGACCATAATTGAAAAAGAATATAGCTGCCTTTGTGATCCCCAGAGGGTAAGTACTAAAACACCAGGAAAAGGTGTACATCAATGAGGCCTGTGAACAAGTGTGCAAGTACTACGCCCTACTGTTTGATTAGTAGCAAGTCGCACCACCATGCATGTGTGCAGTGCTCATCATCCATCAGTGAATGGAAGGTCATGGCAAGGGAGTGAATTTTGAAACACATATTTGAAAGATGATCCCATCGGAAATCAGAAGAACCTATTGTAAGTGGCCACATTCTCCATAATAGCTGAGAGTATTCACAACAGTCTGGCAGTTTGGCATAGATGTCAGGGTCTTCGCCTGCTTGTATCTTTACTGTAGCCATGTTCTTGCCTCGACTGAAATGAGGAGTTTGGGAGCCCTGGCTCAGGTAACTCAGCATTGGCCCAATCTTATGACAAGTTATACCTGAGTTAGTTCTTCAGTTCCTGTGTCTAGGTTTCTTACCCTTTGGCACTGGAACCCTGACCTCTAACAATTGGCATTTCTCATTGAGCCTTTCTTGTTACGTGCTTCGGTATTCCATTTCCTGCTTTGTCATTCAAGAGAAGGAAGTGCTCATCTCCAAACAAAACTTAAGCAGAATCAAGATTTCTGTTGACATATCTTTTAAATGATTAAACCCAAGCTGTGGCCCCGCATTATTTCCTGTTCTTTGCCTTTACGTTTAATATATCTGAGAGTAGAACATCTGTTGTTCTCTTTCAGAGTCCCTAGTGCTTTCTTTGTACTGGTGATCATCCTCTCTTGATAGCATTTTCTGCCTTCATTAGTAGGCTTCTTATTACCTCCACTGTGCTGAATGTTCAGCCACTAAATAGCCTTATGACTGTACTGGTATTTCTTGTTTGAAGCTGTTCTAATTGTCCCTTTTAGCTGATTGCCCATATTTTAAATATGAAATGTGATATGTAGCCTGCCCATATGGTTCAGTCCTCAGTCCTGGCTTGTTCCTCTACTGGCCATATTCTTAGAGTTGTGGTCTTTGTTTGTCATCTCACTTGTATGTTGGGAAGATAATTTGATAGCTGTATAAGGATGGAAAACAGTGCTTTCTTGATCATTCCCCCTCCTAAATTCTGGGTGATGTTACAAAAATGCTGCTAAATGGATTTTCTGGCAAAAATTTTATTTTGAGTTTAGTAGTTGGTAGGTGTTTTAGTTTTATTTTTAAAGAAAGACCAGGTTCACTTGAGGGTGCTCAGGGGCTGCTTTCAGCCAATTTCTGAGAGGTGGTCCTTGGTTTTGTTTGGAGTGACTGTGGTAGAGATTGAACCACATGCAAAACCCCAGCTCTCTAAGCAGTCTCGTTGGCCTACTAGTTGATTCTTATTTTGCATCTTAATTTTGATGTTTGTTAAAATGAGTAAACTTTACTTTTTTTTAAACACACACCAGAATTAAAAAGAAATCTATTTAATGGGGGAAAACTGTAGAAATCTAATTTTAAATGATAAAATCTGTTTTTTAAGATAATGGGTTGTAAAATTTTTTTTTTTTTTTTTTTTTTTTTGGTTTTTGGGTCACACCCAGCAGCGCTCAGGGGTTACTCCTGACTCCATGCTCAGAAATTGCTCCTGGCAGGCATATGGGGCACCGGGATTCGAACGGATGACCTTTTGCATGAAAGGCAAACGCCTTATCTCCATGCTATCTCCCGGGCCCCTGTAAAATATTTTATAGTAGAAAATCATACGAAAATTTAGACATCTATACTTCCAATTATTTACAGGTAGATGAATCAGAGGTAGTTATTAATTTAGTAAAAACAAGCTGAAGAGATAGCTCTGTGGTAGGGCATTTACCTTGCATACAGCTGACCTGGAATGGTCCCGGGTTCAATACCTGGCATCCCATATGGTCTCCCGAGCCTGCTAGGAGCGACTTCTGAGTGCAGAGCCAGAAGTAACCCCTGAGCACCACCGGATGTGGCCCCCAAACCAAAAGAATTAATTAATAGCCATTATTATTTAATAGGCTAACATTGTGACTGAATAAAATTTGGGGGCCATACTTGGCAGTACTCAGGATTTGTTCCTGGCTTTGTGGCTAAGGGTCATATGTAGTTGTGGGTGGTAAACCAAAGTTAGCCACATGTAAGGTAAGTGCCTTAGATTCCTAGATCTGTATTAGATGTATTAAGTGGATTTTTTTTTATTTTTAATTATGAGAACAAAGATGCAAAGAAAGAGGGTAAGGTAAAGATACAGTGAAAGGACAATCACCCATAAATAGGATTATCAGAGGTCCCCTTGCTGATATCTTGTCTTTGGTCTTTCAGCTGCGCTTTTTGGGTGCGGGTCCGAGGGGTGGTCCCGAGGTGGTCTTGGTCAAAGCGGCTTAGCAGAAGAGAGCAGAGGAAAGGTGGAGCGCCTGGCTGGTGCTATTTTTTTTTTGTTGTTGTTGTTTTTTTTGGTTTTTGGGCCACACCCGGTGATGCTCAGGGGTTACTCCTGGCTATTCGCTCAGAAGTCGCTCCTGGCAGGCACGGGGGACCATATGGGGAACCGGGGGATCGAACCGCGGTCCGTCCTAGGTTAGCACAAGGCAAGCAGGCCTTACCTCCAGCGCCACCGCCCGGCCCCTATTTTTAAAGTCTCTGGGTATCCAATCGCCGGCTAGTCTGGCCCCACGTGGGTCGGATGAGGCCATCTTACTGAGGGGAAGCCCCGAGGTGGTCTTGGTCAGAGCGGCTCTGCAGAAAGAGCAGAAGAAAGCTGGATTTTTTTTTTTTTTGGCTTAAAATAAATTTTGGTTTGTTTCTTTTTGTAGTAATGTTGTAGTAACCCTATTCGCATCACAAAACTTCTGAGCAACCAAGATGCCTTTCAGTAAATGACTAAGTCAACTGCTACACCCAGACAATAAAATATTACTCAATATTTCAATGAGATGAACTATGCTGCGGTGAAAAGACTTGTATAATACTTAAATTGCCTTTACTGAGTGAAATAACTCAGCCCACGAGGCTGGAGAGATAGTACAGTTGGTAGGGTGCTTTGCATGCAACCAATCCTCACCATCACATATGATCCCTCAAGTACCACCAGGAGTAATTCCTGAATGCTGATCCAGGAATAATTCCTGTGTGTCACTACGTGTGTCCCCAAAATAGCAAAGAAGTAGTCAGTCCAAATAGTGCTACAGTGTTTTGATTCCAATTATATGACATTTCAGATAATTGAAACTAAGATAAGGTAGTAAAAAAGTTGAGCAGTTGCCAAGCATTGGAGTGGAGCAAGAAGGAATTTGAGGACAGTGAAAATATACTATACAATACCAAAATGATGGGTATCTGTGCTTAAAACCCACAGAATATATGTGACAGGACTCTAGTATATAAACCAAGGATTCTAGGTGATAGTGATATGATTGTGTTTTGATATTGTGATATGAATGAGTTTTCATTTGTAATAAATGTATATCTCCCTGGTAGTGGAAACTGATATTGAGCAGGCTATGTTTGGGGGCAAGTGATGTGTGGGATATCTCTGTTCCTTCATATAAAAAATTTTTTTTATAAAATAAGTTTTGCTGCAGTATATGAATGATCATTGATGGACAAAAGAAAATGATGTCATTAATATAGGCCTAGCAATAATATCTATGTAGGTGGGGTTAGATGGGCAATTTTGTGCAATACAGTGAATTGCCAGTGCTTGATATATAGAGCCTGGACAGTTCAAATAAAAAGTAGTCACTTACCAGTGGCCGCCAACCTTTTTTTCTTTTTTTCAACTGAGCCAAATCTCTCTAAAACCACGATTGAAATTTATTTTGAGAGCCACACAGGGCGCGCACTGACAGAGGGCTAGGAGCAGAGTCCTGACTCCTGGAGTGGCCGCCCGGCACACAGAAGAGCCAAATTAAAAGTATAAAGAGCCACATGTGGCTCGTGAGCCTCAGGTTATCAACCACTGACTTAGACTGATAAGTAAAGTTGTTACTTCATCTCCTTAGAGGCAGAGACTATGGAAAGATGACTTCGTGGGATTCTACATGGAATATTCTTAGGATCTGAACTTAAAATTTATGGCAGACAATACAAGAGATTACTTTTCATAAAGATGAGATTTGATGACTAGAGACAGACTACAATAAACAAGGATATGTCAATAATAGTTCTACATCATTGGAATATCACCTGTTGAAATCAGATAGTAAAAATATATAGGCTTTCAACATAAGATTTGAATATATATATATATAATTTGAGGTATGGACACTGAATAAAATGAAATGATTACATAAGTTTGAAATATATATAATTTTAAATGATTATATAATTTGAAGTGTAGCTATTGAGTAAAATGAAATGATTGAAATATGGAGGGAAAATTCAACTCATTAAGCTTTCTTGTATAATTGTGAGCAATGTGACTTTTATTTTGTTTTGGGGCCCCATTCAGCAGTGCTCAAGACCTATTCCTGTCTCTGTATTTAGGGATCACTCCTGACAGGACTCTGGGAACCATATATTGTAGTGCAGGGGTGACAAACAGGATTTTTACCCTCAAAATGGCAAAATGCAATATGTGTTTAATATATTATTGTTAAAATTATATGCTTTTGTGTGAGTGTTTGTTTTGTGTGGTGTGGTTCTCTGACTCTCACAGTTTAAAATTTTGGCTCTTTGTGTCGAATAAATCAGAGGCAGAGATATAGGATAATCTCACTTATTTGTGGGACTTAAGAATAATAATAGATAGTATGGTAATAATATCCCGAGACAATAGAGATAAGAATCAGGAGGACCAGTCCATGGTAAGAAGCTTGCCATGAAGAGTGGTGAATGTAATTAGGATAGTGAATGGTCCACAATGACAGTGGCGGTTGGAACTGATTACTCTGAACAAGAATAAAAGGGGATAATGTGATATACATGGTAACCCTTAATTAGCAATAGTGTAAAATCACTGTATCAAAAAAGAAAAAAGAGAACAAGAAAGAGGAAAGAGGGAAAACAGGGACATTGATGGTGGGAAATGTACACTGCTGAAAAGTTATGTACATTGTATATGACTAACTCAATTATGAACAATTTTATTAGTGGGGGAAAAAACAACTGTATTATGATCAACCTTGTAACCATTGTGCTTAAATTTTAAAAAAGTGTAGCGAGGGGCCAGGCGGTGGCGCTGGAGGTAAGGTGCCTGCCTTGCCTGCGCTAGCCTAGGAACGGACCGCGGTTCGATCCCCCGGTTTCCCATATGGTCCCCCAAGCCAGGATCGACTTCTGAGTGCATAGCCAGGAGTAACCCCTGAGCATCACTGGGTGTGGCCCAAAAACAAACAAACAAAAAAAAAGTGTAGAGAGCCAAAAATAAAATAAAATAAAGTGTTTGAGTTGTTTACTAATCCTTAAATTTGCTTCCCAGAATTTTCTTTCTGTCATGTATTTAACTCTCTCTGAATGGTGGATATTATTAGTGATATTATTATATGTTTGTTGGATGTTATTTGTGGGATTATATAAATAGGTTTTCTAATTTAGGATGGTGTTGAAACTTCTCAAAGATCAAAATTAGTTTTCAATAACATTATTGAAAATAAATATTGTATCACACCAGTCACTCCACTTTAGAAGCAGGGTCAAAAGTGGTGGCTCTCAACCCTGGTTGTGTATGAAAGTCATCTTGGAGAGTTATCAGAACATCCTGACCATTTTCAGGCACCTAGGGGGTCTACTCTAGAGATTCTCCTAAGATTTAAGCAATTGCAAGAGAGTGCCAGCAAAGACCTGGATGAGAGCAGAATACTTGTTCTTTTCAGAATGCTAAGATAGAATATGAAATCCTTCTCCCTCTCCCTCTCCCTCTCCCTCTCCCTTCCCTTCCCTTCCATTCCCTTCCCCTCCCTTCCATTCCCTTCCCTTCCCTTCCCTTTCCCTTTTCTTTTTACTTTCCTTTCCTTTTCTTTCCCCTTTCTTTTTCTCTTGTGAAGCAAAAACATTTTTATTAAAACTAGTTTAGAAAGACGTGAAGGGATGTATGTGTTCAAGAGAGAACATGTGCTTCTCCAGAGTAGAAATAGGCAAGTAGAGAGACTTAGAGACAAACAAGTGAGATGCATTTAAGAGAGAACATAGGAATACATTCAAGGGAGAACACAAACTTGAAGAACCTGTTCATTCACATTTTTCTAAAAGTTAAAAAATTAATTTTCAACTTGATGCCCATGTAGACATTCCAGGTACATAGCCAGGTACTTTATTATTACTAAGTCATTGCCTTTCCTTTCCTTTATTTTGCCTATGACATTCTTATTCTGGGATTTGGAATGGGTTCCCTAACCTTTTTTTAGGGGACTGTGTTTGGGACACCTCCAGATGCACTGAGGGATCATTCCTGGAGGAGTTCAGGGGCCTGACCATATGTGATGTGGGTGCTCATCCTACCATTGTATTATATATTTGTTCCATGAATACTTAATCTTTAGCATTGAGCTTATTCATCTATTCTTTGGTCTGTTACGTGGATTTGTTATATCATAATGTAGCCCTGTTTTTCTACTGTGTTTGATTATAGTTGTGTATACTTATTTTCTGGTTTTGCAATAATCATTATAATGGTTAGAACTAGAAAATTAATATTAAAATCTTAGTTGGAAAAAGGAGAGAGAGAGGGAGAGAGAGAGAGAGAGAAAGTATCTGCCATAGTGGCAGTCTGGGATAACTGGGAACATTGGTAGAAAGAAATGTACACTAGTGAAGGTATGGGTATTGAAAATTGTATGACTAAAACTCAATAAAATTCTTTCTTTTTTTGGGGTTTTGTTTTTGGATCACACCCAGTGATGCTCAGGTGATGGCTCAGAAATTGCTCCTGGCTTGGGGGACTATATGGGATGCCAGGGGATCAAATCATGGTCCCTTCTAGGCTAGCCCAGGCAAGGCAGATGCCTTAATCTTTGTGCCACTGCACTGGCCCCCAATAAAATTTTATGATTAACATTTGTGAAAACTTACTTTGTATATAAATCTTCCCATTACAAATATCTTTCCATTTGTTCAAGATCTTCTTTTATATCATTCAAGAATTTTTCCTTTTTTTTTTTTTTGTTAGTTTTTTGGGTCACACCTGGAAGCGCTCAGGGGTTCTTCCTGGCTATATGCTCAGAAATCACTCCTGGAAGGCTCAGGGGACTATATGGGATGCTGGAATTCGAACCACTGACCTTCTGCATGCAAGGCAAACACCTTACCGCCATACAGGCCCCGAATTTTTCCTCTTTTTTTTGGGGGGGGGGGTTTGGGCCACACCCGGTGACACTCGGGTTGCTCCTGGCTATGCACTCAGAAGTCGATCCTGGCTTAGGGGACCATATGGGAAACCGGGGATCGAACCACGGTCCATCCTAGGCTAGCGCAGGCAAGGCAGGCACCTTACCTCCAGCGCCACCACCGGCCCCAAATTTTTCCTTTTTTAACATAAATTCTATACTTTCCATACTAAGTTTATTCCCACCTCATTTATTTATTTTATTATTTTATTATTTTTATTATTTTTGATTCTTGGGGCACACACGGTGATGCTCAGGGGTTACTCCTGACTATGCACTCAGAAATCGCTCCTGGCTTGGGGGACCATATGGGACACCAGGGATTGAACCGCGGTCTGTCCTAGGCTGGTGCAGACAAGGCAGACGCCTTAACCTTCCCTGCTACCACTCCAGCCCCCTCACCTCATTTATATTTTTAAATAGAATATTTATGTCCTTTTTATTCTTCCAGATAACCAACAGTTAATATACATTTCATGACTTTTTTTTTTTTTTGTGGTTTTTGGGTCACACCCGGCAGTGCTCAGGGGTTACTCCTGACTCCATGC
>PVKC010005681.1:0-32717 GCA_004027635.1 Crocidura indochinensis | reverse complement strand
CCAGAAACAGAGGGAGTCACTCAATCTAGAAGACCCTGGGGAGAGGGTGGAGGATATGGGAGACAGAATGGGAATGGAGGTGGAGGGAGGACAACTTGGTGATGGGAATTCCCCTGATTCAATGTTTATTTGTAAATGGAATATTACTGTGAATATCATGTAAACCACTATGATTAAAATAAAAAAAAGTTAAAAAAATGTGAACAGAAAAAAAAAGTCCTTGAAATAAGGGACAGCAGATTTTATCAGAAAGAAGATTATAGGATGGAAGCAGTGACTGGAACAGTTCTGGATTACAAAACAAGGAATCCGGGTGACCTCTGGAGCACTGGACTCTCAGAGGGAGAATGGTCCTGTTGGCCCACAGAGGGTTTCTGAATTTCATAACTCTAAGAGAAAAAACTTAATTTGATCCTATCTTGAATTATTTTTCATAACACTAAGAGAAAACCAATCCAGGAAGCAGTGCATAATATGAAGATGTATAAGAAATGCATTTCTCTGAAGGCCAAGTCTTGAGGGTGAGCAAAATGAATTTTAGAGGAAAAGCATTGTTCAGAGGCAAGTAGGAAAAATGGTCAATCTCCAGTAACACAGTGCATCAATGGGGTAGAGAAAGTATGCAATTCCTTTTCCATAGGTTTTGTATTATTTATTTTTAGATTACTAGAGCCTGGTCAAGTATTTGTACAGAATAACTGTTCATTGAATTCATGTTTAATGAATGGAGAAGCATGACAGAGAATGAAATGCCATGAAATAGAAAAGGTACTGACTGGAATGGATAGTCATGACTTGGAATGAAATGGATGAGTAGGTCATGGAATGGCATAATATGGAATGGTGTTGAGTGCTATGCCTCACAGCATAGAATGGAAAGTATGGAATAGAATGGAATGAAACAGAACTCAATGGAATAGAATGGAGAGAAAATTAGGGCAGAGATAAAAATCCTACTGGAAACTGCAAACTTGCTTACTGGCAGCTGTCTGAGTGTTGAGGTCTATTTTAGTCTGCGAGGGCCCTCCTGCAAAGTGAAAGAACCGGTTCTACAAAGAAGGCCAGAGAATATGTCTCCTAGGGTCAGTTTTGCTTCCATTTTCAGCAGCACCTAAGAACTCCACAATTCTTAAGTTTCAAAACTCTCTAAGCAGAACTGTCTCAGCTTGTCCATCTCTGAGGGACACATCTTGGGTTTAGTTGTAATAATCAAGGAGCAGGTAAATTAGGCAGCCTGTACCAATTTAACTCCAAAGGTAATGGTACTGGCCCAGTTATACTGATGACCATTGCAGTTTCTGTCTCCCCTTTATCCTGAATATGTTTTTATTTGGGGGATAGGACACCTCACAGTGTCCAGAGTTTACTCCTGGCTCTGCATTCAGAGATCACTCCTGTCTGGGCTTTGGGGACCCAAGCCAACAGCAAGCAAGGCAGATAGATGCCTTACCCACTGAACTATGGTTTTGTCCCCCCGACTTTCTGGTGTTTTTTATACTCATAAGATCACCACATTATCACCATATCGCAAAAAATTCAGTCAAACCTTGTTTGATGTTCTCAAGTGCCTCAGCAGAGATAAAGCTCCCAGTGCTGCACTCCAACTGCTGCCTGATTGACAGCTTCTTCCTTTTTACATGCATTTTTCCCAAGACATGGTAAAAGCACAAATAAAATTTGTTCCTGTATTTTCTTATGCAGAACAACTGCATTTATTTCCCAGAAACCTTGAGCACCAGAGACTGGTTTGGCTTCATGAAAAAAACTATATAAGTCAGTTTACCCATCAGGTTTTTTTGTTTTGTTTTGTTATTATTTTTTGCCACCCAATCTTTTCCTAAGATAAGTTCTTGCCCTGCTCTATTAAGGATTGACATTTTCTCATCTCATGATACTGGAAATAGCAACTGAGTTGAATGAGACATATGTCATGTACACCAGTATTTCTCAACTTGGATCATAGGGCTCTATATAAGTTTCGAGGATATTCAAAAGTGCCAACAAGTGAAAGATCCTGTAAATGGAAGCCATAGAATGAGACTAGAGGACCAACAGGAAGAATGAGAGACCACAAGAAGAAAACAATATTGGGAGAGGACCCAATCAGAGAAAGGTCAAGAAACATTGTCTATACTACCTCCTAGTCAGGTCCCTGTGATTGAGTTCTTTGATAGTGCCAATAATCATAATGGTCTCTGTTTCTGCAATAATGAAAGACAGTGTCCAGGAGATTAAGTGGCACACATAAGTCTTTCACTCAAATAACAAAGTCTCCAAGCCAGTCATCATCTGGTGGCAACCATGATGGTGACCCAGGTAGAGAATCCACTGCAATATATTTTTGAGATTTGAGCTAATTTAACATTATCTATTGAAAGAAAAAGGAAGAGTGTGTTGGAAAAACAATAAAGCCAAAGAATAAAATTGAAGAATACACATGAGAGTAGTATCCTGGAAGCCCAGGATACTCTGACAATAATTTGATTCTATTTTGAACTTTGGGGCCACATCAAGCATGCTTAGGACTTCTGGTCTCTGCTCAGAAATCACTCCTAGCAGTGTTTGTGGAACCACATCTGGTACCAGGAATAAAACCAGGTTGACTGGATGCAAGACAAATACATTATCCACTGTTCTATCTCTCCAGTCCATTTTGGGAAAAAAATTAAACATTGAAAGAAATAACTTTCCTAGATTGACTCTCAGCAGTGTGGGCGGGGGGGGAGAGGGGGAATAATATATGGACAGACCTGCATGGAAAGTGTCTATCAGAGTTCTGTAGTGAATGGAGAAAAAAATCTATAAAATAAGACATGTGCTTTGTCTTGAATAAATCTATTTTCCATGGCACATAGCCATGTGATTTGTCTTGGTCTTGGTTATTTATGAATAATTTCTAAAGGTGACCCTACAGGCTCTTTCCTACTCTATTACCCTCTCCTGTCCCTCTTTTCTTGCTCTGTAGGACCCATATTAGACCTGGCAATAAAGGTTCTTTCTGTTGATTTAAGAAAGGGAAGAGATGATTCCATCTCTGATTCAAAAACATTCTTGAATTTCCATAGCAACTGCCTTGTCTCTCCAGCTTTCTCTGAGATCCCAGCAATGTTTTTGATGCGCATGAGTGGAGATTAGGGTACCGATGGGTGAGACAAGCTAGAAGTGACTTCTGTAAGATCAAAAGTCCTGGCTGTGGAAATCACAGACTAAGCCAGTGGTCTGACAGCTTGCTAACCCACATAGCAATTTTTTACAAAGGATGAGCTAGAGGCCCTTTTCATCTGTCCCACATGCACTGTGCGGTCATCAATATCCTTCTAATCTCTTTTAGTTGTAAATGGATGAGTCACAAATTGGGGAAGATAAGAAGTATACTGGAAGAGAGCGAAGGTTTAGTGCTGTAGTAAGCTGGATGCCAATATGAATTTGCTTCATCTAATGATCTGCCTGAAACTAAGTAGCAAGAGCACAAAAAAGTTTGTGCTCACGGTTGTAGTATGAGGGATCCATCTGCCTTCTCTTACTTGAACATGACTCTGCCCCCTTGCTCAGTAGTTGGAGGTAACCTCTAAGGCATTCCATACAGATAGATATTCCTTGGGTGCAGTGGTACTCTGACCTCAGTCCATCGTCCTCCTATTCCTAGTACATTGGAAGGGAGTTCTGGTGACCTTCACATAGCTGAATGATTGACAAGCACATCTTTTCTTTTCCAAAATGAAATTGTAAATATTTTTCTCCATAGTTTGTTTTTTGCATCTTATTTTCCTCATTTTAAATTTTTATCATTTGTTTACAATGGGATTTCAGGCATGCAATAGCCCTACATTACTCCTACCACTCTGTGTCCCCTTTCCTTCACTGCTCTCCTCAAATTCCCTCCCATTTCCTAATCTAAATAGTTGACTGTTATATTTTTTAGTTCAATTGTTATAATTCGGGTCATGGGCTTACTGTAGTGTGGGACAGAGATGTTTTGATATATACAGATACTTCACCTCTGTAACATAAAGTAAACCCAAGTCCCTGACCCTTGCTCCCATGTATCCAGGCCTCTTTTGCTGCCTCCATCCATTTCTCTCCTTCCTTGGCACTTTTATTTCTGTAATATAGAGCCTATATATATATTGGCTCTATATATATTTGGTTTTTTTGGGCCACACCCGGTGATGCACAGGGGTTACTCCTGGCTATTCGCTCAGAAGTCGCTCCTGGCAGGCACGGGGGACCATATGGGGAACCGGGGGATCGAACCGCTGTCCGTCCTAGGTTAGCGCAGGTACCTTATCTCCAGCGCCACTGCCAGGCCCCTATAGAGCCAATGTTTTGCCCCCTTTACTATCTATCATTTTTCTAGATATTTATTCTATATAAACACAGATTAGTGAGAACATCTGGTGTTTGATCTTGTCCTTTTCACTTACTTCACTTAAGATCTTCCAGTCAATCCATGCTGTTACAAATTTCATGCTTTCTCTTGACATCAAATTTCTGTCGGGTTTCTCTTGTTTCAGATGATCAGTGTTTGGAGGTGGAATGGAGAGAGAGATTTGGGTCTTAAATAGGAGTGTTCAGGAGCTACTACTATTTCTGCACTTAGGGGTTTCTTCTGCTGGTCTTTTACCCTTCAGTTCTTGGGGATGAACCAGGGTCAACTGCATATAAGGCAAGTGACTATTGTTGCTATTGCTCCAGCCCTATTTTTATTTATTTGTTTGTTTGTTGGGTTTTTGGCCACACTCAGTGACACTCAGGGGCTATTCCTGGCTATGCGCTCAGAAATCGCTGCTGGCTTGGGGACCATATGGGACGCAGGGGATTGAACCATGGTCTGTCCTAGGCTAGCCCTATTTTTTGTCTATTTGTTTTTTTTTGGGTTTTTTTTTTTTTTGGTCACACCGAGTAGCACTCAGGGGTTATTCCTGAGCTCAGAAATTGCTCCTGGCAGGCTCGGGGGACCATATGGGATGCTGGGATTCGAATCACCAGCCTTCTGCATGCAAGGCAAAATGCCCTATCTCCATGCTACCTTTCCTGCCCAGGCTAGCCCTATTTTTAACAAGTGTTGATATTCATGTATTTTTTTTCATACTGAATATCCTTTCCATTTTAATTTTTTTCTTTTTCTTTCTTTTTTTTGGGGGAGGGTCACACCTGGCAGCACTCAGGAGTTACTCCTGGCTCTGCACACAGAAATCATTCCTGTTCAAGGGGGATCATATGGGGTTCCAGGATTTGAACCACTGTCAGTCCTGGATCCGCTGCATGTAAGGCAAATGCCCTACTGCTGTGCTATCTCTCCAGCCCCAAATTTTAATTTTTTATTTTCATATTCTCTCCTGCTGCTCACATCTCAATTTTTTAAACTGTTTGAGTTCCTTTTATTTACAGCTCATTTTCTACTGCCCAATGATGAGGACCACATGGACTCGGAATAATCAGTTTCTTAAATCAGTAACAATTACTGCCCTCGATAAGATTTTCACAGACCTTTGCCCAGATTTCAGGATATTGGATCAAAAGTGTTTAAGAACCAGGTCTAGGGGCCAATGAGTAGTACAATGGGTCAACTAGGATTCCATTTCTGGCACTCCATATGGTCCCCTGAGAAACTCTAGAAGTGATCCTTGAGTACAGAGGAAGAAATAAGCCCTGAGCATCTTCAGGTGTGGCCCCACCAAACAAAACAAAAATCACTAAAAATTAAAAACCCACATATGACATATTGTTTATAAGTGGTAGAACTTGTTTCATAACCATTTAACTTCTAGAACGTGTTTTCTTTCATTTTCTTTCAGTTTGGGAATGCTCTCAAGCAATACTTTAGAAGCCCAGGGAACACTCCTAGTGATAATTCATTGAGCCAAACCAGGTTTTCAATGCCCAGGCCCATCAGTACAATACTGTTGGGGCCCAGTAGTAGCTGGCATTCAACTGCACCTGGCAGTGTTCAGGAGTTATACAGTGCGGAGGCCCATACTTGAAGCTTTAAGTAAGCCCAGTTCTTTAAACTATTTCCCAGACCTAGAACATGTTTTCCTGGCCCCCTGGTCTTATCATGGCACTACAAATTTGACATCAGTTGACACTTTCATCTAGTTACTGAACTAGTTCTCCCTCTTCTAGATATCCTGACTACTCAACTATCGAAGACTATTTTTGAAAGAGCGGGGATCCAAGTATTCCAACTTAGTATTGTTAGCTTCACATGACCTTAGTCCACCAATCACACCTGAAATATTCTTAGGTGACATTCACCAGATTCCAAACCTTAGTGCTTCCCTTCACATGACAGATGCAAAATACTTGCTTGATTTCAAACCAGAAAGTGTAAAATAAAAAAAAAAAACCCCACCTTTAGAAACTATTTAGCAGCCACTTTAGAAAGTGCCTATAAATAGCTATGCATGTCCTTGAAGCTATCATTTGAAAATGACCTTCCCAAATATCCAAAGCTGAAAATGAGAAAAAACCTACAGCTAAAAAAGATCAAAAAGGTAGCATTGGCTCACAAGTGCCCAATTCCTTTCTAAAAGTTAAATATTTTAACTTTTTGTGGCTAAAATATATGTTTTGAAATCAATAATAAAATTCAACAAATAAGTGTGATCCCCCTTGAATAAAACAAAAATATTTTTTGCTTTAAGGCTCTCTGATTTTCTGAACTCATCTTTAGGTACACATTTATTCCTTTTGAAAAAAAATTTTGAGACACACTCAGCAGTTCTCAGGGGTTACTCCTGGCTCTGTACTCAAAAATTATTCTTTGTGGACTTGGGAAACATGGGATGCCATGGATGGAACCCAGAAGACTATATGTAAAGCAAGTGCCCTACTATCACTCCATCCCCACGACACATTTATTCTTAACCTGCTGATGATTTAATTTAGAAATTCAAAAGGGTAAAAATATCAAGAATTGGTGCTGAGTATGTAGGAATTCCAGATTTGTGCCAATTAGGGTTTCAATAAATTATCAGGTTGACTAAGGTTCTTTTTATATTGGTGTCAATCTGCTTTCAAAATAACTTTTTTGCTAAATCTAGATTTTTGAGATGACTTTAATATTATTAGAAAGTTTTCAAGAGAAGCCTAACTTTTCTCACCTGCTCTCCAGATGTATATTATAATTATATTGCCAATATTATTCCAAAAATATAGTTCCATTAGAATATTGATTGGGTTTTAAATATATGGATGAACTAATTAGGAATCTGTTGCATGCAACAGGAATCCAAGTGCATCTTAATTTGGGAAATAAAAACATTCTTACACGAATATTTAGCTTTGTATCTAAAAGCATCCAGATGTCTCCATCTTTTTAAAAGTTAAATTTATTCATGGTGTTTTGCTCCCCTAATTTATACTAATTTTTCTGCTTTAATAAAAAAGTTATTTCCCGTTCTGTCACAGTATTCTTTATACATATCTAAGAATTATTATTATTATTATTATTATTTTTTGTTTGTTTGTTTGTTTTTTGGGTCACACCCGGCAGTGCTCAGGGGTTACTCCTGGCTCTATGCTCAGAAATTGCTCCTGGCAGGCACGGGGGACCATATGGGGCACCGGGATTCAAAACGATGACCTTTTGCATGAAAGGCACACGCTTTACCTCCATGCTATCTCCCGGGCCCTGAATTATTATTATTATTATTATTATTATTATTATTATTATTATTTTGGTTTTGGGGTCACACCCAGAAGTGCTTAGGCTTATTCCTGGCTCTATGCTCAGAAATCACTCCAGGCAGGCTCAGGGGACCATATGGGATGCTGGGATTTGAACCACCATCTTTCTGCATGCAAGGCAAATGCCCTACCTCCATGTTATCTCTCCGGCCCCTATCTCAGAACTTTTATCTGATTTATACTTATTATTTTATTTTTCTCCAAAATAAGAAAATTGTTTAAGTCTATGAGTACCTATTTGTAGAGCTTTGACTGCCTCTTCTATATTTCGGCTTTTAATAGATGATGAGTTTTATAGTTATCTCCTTATTTTATAATTATATTTCTTGGCATTTTCTTTGATTTAATGACAATGTAAGAATTTTTTGTTGTTAAACTTCCTGGTAGTTGTTCTTGTGTGTGTGTGTGTGTGTGTGTGTGTGTGTGTGTGTGTTTTGTCACACCAATGATGCTTAGGGGGCCATATGAGAATATAGGAGATTGAACCTGAGTCAGCCTCATATAAAGCAAGCACCCTACTTGCTGTAATTTTTCACTAGCATGTGGTTTTGTTTTTAAGTGGTACCCAGGAATGCTTAGAGACATAGCCAAGACTCTCTGGGGCATAGCCCTCACCTTCTCCTAGCTGTGACTACTCCTTCATTATCACATCAAACACAACCCAGAGGCCAAAGAGATGGAAATAGCTCAATGAACTAAGCACATGCTTTGATATCCAGCACTATCACATGGTTTCTAGAACACAGAGATAGGAATGACCCCTGAGCACCACTGGGTACAACAAAATAATCACAACAAAAATTAAAATACAAATTAGTTGTTACTTCCTAGGAACGCCCTGTTATTTCACTCTCCTATGACCTGGTGCAGGTTGTCCACTTCTTGACAAATTCCTAACATTCCCTCTGTACTACTTACTCTCCTTTCTTTGAATAGCTGATCATCATTTAGTGAAACTAAAAATAAGATGGATCTTCTTCCTGGAAATTTTCATGAATTCCTCTGAGGTCAAGTAGTTCTGTCTGAACTTCAATAAGTTCCAGTTAGGAGGCTGCATTGAAGTCCTCTTACTGTACCTGAACATCAGTGTCAAGAGGAAGAAAAGCCTGTTTCTTCTCTGTGTTTAATATCCCTTGTCCAGTAAGGTCCAGAGAAAACATCCCTTAATCTGAGGAGCAGTGAAAGTTGGTAGATGACTCAATGTGTGAGATTCTGCCACACAAGTAGAAAGAGAACACAGCTGTTTTGTGATGGGAGAGGGGAAAAGCTTCCAAAGTTTCAACCTTCTTCAAACACTTACCCCACACCTTTGTCATCATGCTAAAAATTCCATCTGACTCCCTTTATCAGAAGCCCTTGTTTCAGAAAAAACTTTCCTAGGAATTATGTAATAATCTCCAATGTTAGTTCAAAATAATCAACTCTCTGATTTTGTTTGTAGCAAGCATTAATTTATAAAGCAAGCTTGATGGCACTTCTGTTGTTAGGTATGACCACCTCTTACCATGTTTTCTTATAACAAAATATATTGCTATCATATATCAAATATCATATATGAATGGGGCAAAATATCTTTAGAGTATATCATGGCTTATATAACTGTAAGTTTCTACCTTTGCATATAGCTGTGTGTTTTTCAACTAGATAAATTTCCTGAACATAGTAAACACTTTAATACTTGTTTTGAAGAAATAAATTAATGTCCCACACATAAGTGACATGATCACGTACAAAGCCAAAAGATACTATTTGCCACTGAAATAATTTATCCCAAGGGGTGTTCTTGGAAGTCAGAAAGGAGAATAGTCAGAGTGGACAAAAATAAAGTTCATATGAGGAAGGAAGGACAATGATGAATTCACCTGAGCTTAAAATAGGTGCTGAGACACCTCTTCTGAATCCCGCCGATTCAGCAAGGGGTTAATGGAAGCTTTCGAGCAACTGAGATAATTAACGGGATTAAATCTCTACCTGTCAATTAAGCCAATATATTTGAGTATAATGCTATTTAATTCTGTTCCAGGAACAGTGCAATAAATCAAAGTTTACAGATGTCTTCAGCAAGCCCTTGATGGATGAAACACTGTAACTCAGAGATGCATAGAAAATCTCAAATAAGATAACCTCCCATGTGATTAATATAGCTGTCTGCATTGGCATTGGCTCCAGAAGGTTCTAATCCAAACATGTTTAACATCACATACTTTATTGTGACAGATTTAGACACCTGAACTAACTAACCAGGCAAATGGTGCTTAATTATACTGACTCATTATGGACCTTAGCAATAAAGTTTAGACACAGCATCATGGACTCAATGCCATTGCACACAATCTCATGCAACACAAGAAGCCCAGTAGCCAGAGGCCTTATAGGCTCTGGCACGCACAGCACAGGTTAGATGGACCATCTAATTCTTCTAAGGGGTTCTCACCTGTCTGATCAGTGATGCTTGTCTGCAGCCTGTGTTCAGACTCACTGGCTTGTAAATGCATATTATAGGAAATGATCGCCAGGGAAATGTGGGAAGCCAGTAAGCAAGAAATAGTGCCTCAATGGACAGATTCTCATTTGAAGACACAAAAAGAATTAGGATTCATGTCTTTAAAATATACATATACATACATACCACTGCATATATTTACAGTACAAGTATATATATTTTTATTTGTATTTTTGTATGTATATATACTTACATATACATATACGTACACAAAGATACATGAACATAAGTGTAGTTTTCCTGTTTCAAAGACTAAACCAAATGCTTTTTCCATCTCCTGTATTTATTTTGGAATATAATTCTGAAAGCGTAGCCTTCCAAACCTTTATACCAGTTTGGAGTCATCAGAAGTAGACTTGAAATTTTTTTTTTTGATTTTTGGGCCACACCCAGTGACACTCAGGGGTTACTCCTGGCTATGCGCTCAGAAGTCGCCCCTGGCCTGGGGGACCATATGGGGCACGGGGGATCGAACCGTGGTCCGTCCAAGGCTAGCGCGGTAAGGCAAGCACCTTACCTTCAGCGCCACCGCCTGGCCCCAGACTTGAAAATTTAAGATCCCTAATTGAATTCCCAGTCCTGTTTTTAAGCTGAATTTTACTTATTGCGCGTCCCTATCTCTTAGGTATGTTAAAATATTCCCAATTAGTTCAAATTGTTCCAATAGAATCATATGGTTAGGATCCATCTGGGTTCATGGCACAGGGTCATTATGAGGCATGTCTCAGTCATTGTTTACTGATTGGCTGAAGAATCAATGAGATGAGCCATTGTGTACAAAAATGAGAAGAGTCAGAAATGAGATACAAGAATCATCTCCACTCTCAAGCTATACCTTGTGTATTTGGGGAGAGCAGCTTCTTAACACCTGCTAAGGATCACTGCAGTTAAATTAGTTGCTCATGGAATTAGATCCAAGGAGGGAGAGAGACCAGTATTGACTTGAGTTGGTCAAAAAGCCTTCCTGGAGAAGATAGGTCCAAAAGCAATGTTGATGCCAGCACAGAAATTTGTGTTGATTAAACCACACTTAAGCTTAAGCCATCAGTACATACGGGTGCTAATAGATTCAAAAGGAAAGGGTTTATACACACAGGGAAGTTGGGAAAGGATGTCCAAGATAAAGAACCATTCAAAGGAAGAGAATCAGGCATTGATTTGTTGGGTGAGGGAGTTCAGTGAACTGAGATATAAAAACTCTTGAGTTGTATATGGGTGGTAAGTGGTTCAGTATGCTAAAACCATGGAAATACCCCCAGAGGAGTCTTAACCTAAAAGCTATAATGAACAAGAGAGACATTTAATGTAATTGAAAAAGGTGATAATGTAGGAACAAGGTTTTAGGAACCTTTGTCTTGCAGGCATGTGAATGAGGGTGAAGAAAAACAAAGAACCAAAGCAAGCAGATGAGAAGACATGGCAACATCCAGGAATGAATATGCAAACAAATTATGATAGAAAGGAATTCATTCAGGAGAATTAGAAAAGAAAATAATCCAGAGTATGTTTCTTTGACTGCAAAATGGGAACAGTGCTAATGTCTTCTATAGATTCTTCCATGCTCCTTTGACCTTGGACCTGTGCCAATCATGGTTATTACATGAGACAATTTGTCTCTCTCTCTCTCTCTCTTTTTTTTTTTTTTTTTTTGGTTTTTGGGTCACACCTGGGAGCACTCAGGGTTTCCTACTGGCTCCATGCTCAGAAATCATTCCTGGCAGGCTTGGGGGACCATATGGGATGCTGGGATTTGAACCAATAACCTTCCACATGAAAGGCAAATGCCTTACCTCCATGCTACTTCTCCGGTCCAATTTGTCTCTTTCTTACGAATGCCATAAGTTAGTAACTAGTAATTTTTAACTTTGAATATCTGGTGTGATTTGTTTGCTTTGAGAACTGATAACCATGGCTAGATCCATGGTTTAGGTTTCCCCCCACCACAAGTAATAATGATGATAAACATTAAATATACCCCAACCTATTTCCCTAATTCATGGACTTGACCTCAGGTTTTCAAAGTTCCAAGTAACTACAAAGTTTAAGGTTCCTGTCACTGTTCCTCAAGAAATTCAAACTTTAGTTCTGACACCATCATCAAATCAACTCAGCTTTTATTTCCAAATGCTATTTGACAGGTGAGTGCTGGAACAGAAATACTCTTTATTATTATTATTATTATTATTATTAGTTGTTTTTTTTGCTGGGAATTGAAGAAAGGTTCTTCCATGGCTTTTCCCCCACTCAATTATAATGAATTATGTGATGGTAAGACATTGTCAGATATTAGAATAAATAAGATTACTGACTAGGTCCACTTCAACTCCTATCTTTACTCTGTTCCTCAATGGCTTATTCCCTCAGGGTTTTGAATACTGTTGGACCTTGAACAACACAGAATTGAGTTGTGCGGGTCCATTTAGATATAGATTTTCTTGTAAACAAAGTCAATTTACTATATATATAAATACAATCAGGGTTGTATGTTCTTTTCATTAGGATTTTTATAATGTTTATCATTATTAGATGACTTTATATTAAAAAGATAACATTTAACATATATAACATCAAAATATGTGATAATTAACTGTCTATATTATTGGTAAGAATTCATTAAGATTTTTGGATTGATAGATATATGAACATTTTTGACATGGAAGGTCATTGTCCCTAAACCTCATATAATAAGTACTTAACTACACTCAGACTTTTCTTTTTGGTATTCAAAATGGTGCTTACCTTGAAAGTGCTTTGAACATGTTTTTTTAATCATCTACCAATATATTTAAAGATGCCTCTATATTAGAGAATTCTGAATTTCTGATATTATGTTTCTTTTCAGCAGCTGTTTAATTCACTGTGACATGGTTTATTTAACCAATATCCTCTTGTAAACATTGTTTCCAATCTTTTGCATTTATCAACAGTATTTCAATAAATGATTTTGTACTTAAGTATTTGATGTGTGTGCAGATAATCAGGAGACTCTCCTAAGTAGTTTTGCTGACCCAAAGGGTAAATGTACTTATCATTTTGATAGATCTTGCAAAGTTGGTATTAATATGAATACTTCATTTTCTATTCACAATAGCAATGTCGAAGCATGTGAACCAAGCATGTTTAAAGCGATCTAACAAAGGATAAATGAGGATGAATAATGAACATAAGAAGGATTATGGATAAACTATGGATAAAGAAAATTGTAGGGTAAACTTGCATTATTTATAAATGATGGAAAAATTCTGCATGTCCATATTGAAGTTGGGGGACACAAGATTTATAGTCGTCTTTGCAGCTCTCATAGCACCTTTTGGAGCTCCACCTACAGCTTGTACATGGGGTGCACATCCCAGGCTACTTAGTCCTCTATACGTAATAGTTCTTTTTTGTTGTATTAATATAAAATATAGATTCCTAATGTTGGGCTGAGGCCTTTCTCGGCACAGCACCTGTAGCCCCTTGACCGGTGGATCTGAAGGTTGCAGGATAACGGCGGAGAGATTCACAAGCAGTAGGTTAGTTTCAGGAGACATCCAGCTTTATTTCATGGCCCTAACCTCCATGTGCATTTTCTCACATGCTTCTAATGCTAAGCTTTTTAAAGAGCCTCTTTCCGATGCCCTCCATGATTCCCTGATGCCTCTTTCTCCTTTTCTTCCCCGACCCTCAGGCAACACCTTTATTCCCAAATGTAGACCCCTCCCAGCTGTGGGTGGGTCTGACCATCCAGTGAAATTAGCATGTGGAATACTCTTTGAGCATCTCAATATCACTGTGAACAATGAGTGGCAGATAGAATTGATAATACTATTTACAGAATGGCTAAGCAACTTGTCCAAGGTGATAAATATGACAAATGTGACAAATCTGAGCATCACCATACTAGAACAAAACCTCCAATCATCTTATTTTTTTTAATAGTTTAACATTTGTTTATCTTATTTACCTTTCTCCTCATTTCCTTTAGTCCTAATTTTTATTGTAACATTGTGATTTACCACATAATACAGTTATTTCAGGCATTAAATGTTTAAACACCAATTCTACCACCAGTGTGAGCCCTTAATCAGTGACGCCAGTCTCCCACCAATCACCATCCTGCCTCCATGCAGGCACAAACAAATTTACTTCATATTGTTTCTTACAAAGGCAAATTGAATTATTAAAATTTAGACCAACAGAGGTTCATTTGAAATGACTGTTCTATCTCTCCATGTTGTGTAAGGATTACTGGGCTGTGGTAAGTGTTAGTTGAGTCTTTTGTGTTACTATTTAGGCTCATAGAGCTTGGTAGAAAACTATGTAACTTTCCCATCAGATTTCCTGTGATACTACTGAGGCCCCAATCTTCTGACTCCAATCCAGGACTCTTTCTTGAAAAAGAACTGGGTTGAAATCCAAACATTTCTCCCACAAATAGCAGCACTCATTCATCTACTACACTCATTGACCTTCTACTTTTGTGTGCCATTTTTGTTGTTTCCTAGTTTTGTCTTCACTATTTTGGGGTGAAGTGGGTCCTCAGATTCCCAATTTCCTTGACCTCAGTACACTTCTGCTTTCCGTTATGGTCATGATGACAGTTTTGTGCATGCTGCCACATGGAGTATCTGCCACATCACTTTTCTTTTCTCCTTCTCATTCCTCTTCTGATGAGATAGATCCCATTGATCCTCAGAATGCAGGTAGGAAGGCACCCAATTCTTGTAATGTTTTTTTCTTTTGGTTTTGTTGTTTTTTTTCTTGGTGCTCAGGGATTATGCCTGGCTCTGTGTTCAGGAATTATTCCTTTTTTTTTTTTTTTTTTTGGTTTTTGGGTCACACCCTGCAGTGCTCAGGGGTTACTCCTTGTTCCATGCTCAGAAATTGCTCCTGGCAGGCACGGGGGACTGTATGGGGCACCGGGATTCGAACCGATGACCTTTTGCATGAAAGGCAAACGCTTTACCTCCATGCTATCTCCCGGGCCCCAGGAATTATTCCTAGCAGACTCAGGGGAACCATATGGGATGCCGGGGATCAAATCTGGGTTGGCTGCATGCAAGGCAAATGCCCCATCCACTGTGCTGTTGCTTCGGCCCCATTTGTAACTAATCTTTAATCAATGGGGGATATGACTAGGAGCTGAAGAATAAATGCTCCAGCAGCCATCCTTATGGGAAGTCATGGGTCCTTGTAGGACCAATACTGGAATTAAACCCTGACTACTCATAGCTTTGTTCAGTTTCACAATGCATCTTAATTGACTTTCAGTTTCATCTCTACTTCATACTTCTCTTCTCCTGTTTGTTTTCTGGGAATATGTCCCCAAAATGTCCCACACTAAAACTCCTTGCCGAGGGTAATTCCAATCAACACAGATGGTTTATGTTTCAGCACATGGCAGGATGTAGAGATAAATAATCTTGGGAATGTTTAGGGTGGGCAAGCTGATGATGGAGAACATGATGATCTTGAGATAGAGGGACCATCTTGGGAAATGCATGAATGGGAGAGAGTCAAGTATGCTAAACTCTTCTCAGCTTTACCTCTATAGTTTCTTGTTATCATGGACAAATTAATTCTCGCTGAGCCTCAGTTCTTACTCTGAAGACCAGCAATACTCTTAGAACTGTTAGTGTGTCCTATTTAACCTCTGTAGGAAGTCAGCGTTTTCTTCTTGCCAACACCAACTGCCCCTTTGGGGAGAAGAGCTCATTGGGTCCAAACTTCTCTCCTGGATATTGAAGGATACTGACATCCATAGAAGAATGAGTGAAACAACTATAAGGCTACCTGAACCCCACCCAAAGTGACTCACAAAATGCAGAGCCAGGAGTAAAACTTGAGTACTGGTGGCTTTGGCCTCCCCTCCTTGAGTTTCTTAAAAATTCTCTCCAAGTAGGCCCATGAGTGCATCAAACTGGTGAAGGACATTATCTTGTGGAAAAGAATAACTATGATTTCTTCTCCTGGGAAGGCTCTTTCACATGGAATCTTTCCCGTCTGGTGGCCTGGGCTAGTGGCTATAGCACTCTATTAAAGTGCCAAGGAAACCTATTGTATGCAAACCTAGATAGATGTCTAGGGGGAGGGACAGCTCTATTCCATGTACTTTCTTCTCATTAGCTGCCCTCTCCTTCACCCATAGGCACTGGATTTGGATAAACAAGGCTGGTTGACTCTCATTCATACTCCATTTTGCACAACTTTAGGAAAAAACTATTTCTCTTTTCTCTTTATATACTTTTTATGTTTTTGTTTGTTTTCTTTGGGGTGTGTGTGTGTGTGTGCTTTGTGCTTCACCCAGTAGTGGTCAGTGGCTATTCCTGGATCTCTGCTCAGCAGTGATCCTTGTAGCTGATTTGAGGGACTGGCCGTGGGTGACGCTAGGAATTCCAGCCAGGTTATTCTGCAGGATGAAAGGCAAATGCCTGAATCCCTGTACTATCTTTCTGATCTCAGAAGCCATTTTCCTTTAAGCAACTGTTTGTGTGTATGTAAGAGGGAGGAGGCAAAGAGAGAGACAGAAAGAGACAGAGAGAAAGGTAATGTGCTCAGGATAAAGGCCATCTGCTACCATCACTCTAGTCATTGACATCCTGCTTTCTTCTTCTTGGTAATAAAATTCTGCTCAGAGCCAATGCTACTGGTCCAGACCAGCATGCCCTCAGAGTGGCAAGGATGAATACATGACCATATACAAAGCAAAGGGTGGCATTTTCATTGGACGGCTGGTATCTATGTGCCAGGAAGAATAGAATATAAAATACAGACTTAAAATTCAGCACAGAGACACAGGATGGATGTAAGAAGCTCCTATCATATGAGAGGAGGGATTCAAACATGCAAGCTAGGATATTGAAATGAACTATAAGATCATCTTTCCTGTGAGCTCTTTCAGAATATCATTGCCCATGATCATTTCTGCCTGGAAACTGAGTAATGTGACCCCTTAAACTCCCTAAAAATTGATGGTTTTTATTATGCTAGCTCCTAACAGGCTTGTCATCACTTCATACCAAAAAAATAAACTTAAGAAATAATTTGCATCCAAAAATGCTACCCAAGGGAGAAAGGATCAATTTCTGGATAACTCTGCTATCATACAAGCACATTTTTCTTCCTTTTATTCTCCAGACATAGACTATTTGCATAGAAATGGAACCCCAGCTTATTTTCTTGTGCTATTTGTGTGTGTGTGTATTCATATTCTTTCTGCTCTGACACATGACAATCAGTTGCTGTAGAAATGACTCCCTATGTCAAGAATAGAGAATTTCTGACTTTCAGGTATGACTCTCTCCTTGTCTCATAGGTTTTGTGATTGTTTGGGCTTTTGTAATAGTGAGATCTTTTTGTAGAAAAGAATTCTTCTAAAACTTCAAAAATCACACATCTGAGGCTAGAGAGAGAGCATAGTGGTTAGGGAACTGGCCTGTGGTTGACTGGATGTATCCTCAACCTCTCATCTCATATGGTCACTCAAGTACTGCAGGAGTGATTTCTATTTGCACTGTCAGGAATTAACTGCCTTAATATTAAAGCTACTCAAAGAAATTTCAAGATGATAGAATGACATTTGATGTTTTAAAACCACAGCTGCCTCGTGACTTTTTGAATGATCTTGGGTCCCATTCAGAACTACATCACTCTTTGTTGTCACATTCACTGTGATGTTTTCAATTTGCTTGATAAGTGTTTTTTCCACCCTCGGCTTTATTTTTAGATGTTTAACTAGTTGGGCAATGAAATTAAATATTAGTAAAGCCAGGATAAGAGTCTGTTCACCCATCTTCCATTAACTGTGAACACAGTGTTTTAGAATGGTATCTCACAATTATTTTGTGTTACCATCAATCATAACTACTTCAAACAAATGAGTGAGACAAACTGATGAACTATAAATACTGTGAGGTCAGTGGTTGACATCATTTGGAGAATAACTACTAACTCATACTCTGCCACCTAAATTGTAGTTTCTAAGCACCTCTTCCCAAATAAACTGTTTCTCTTACCTATATCTCCTGTTCCTGGTTGAATCTTGATGCTCTCCTGATTCCATTTTTACTCTTTTCATCACAGTCTTGCCCTCCCTGGAAGAGTCTGCCCTTTTCCTTACTAAAATTTTTCAAGACTCAGGAGTCCAATCCTTCTGAACAGCAAACATAAATTGTCAAGCATGAGTAATTTGCCCACATTGTGAACTCTATTTTTTGTCTTCTACATTTTCTTGTCATTTGCTTTTTCTCGTGACTCTTCTCTACTTAATGATCTCATTAAATCCAATCTGTTAACACAATCCTATCAGAAGATAGAATAAAGTATCTTTGAATTAAGTCTGGTGGCCCATGATTTCTCAAATGTCAAAATCCATTTACAAGTATCTGCACAGCAACAGCATGATTAAATCAAGGTGTGTAAAAAAGATGTGTGTTGACTCATTTAAAGGAAATAGCTATTTCCTGGGCTTTTATTTTCTCTCTTAGTATGAAATTTTAAGTTTTATACTCTTGCAGAAAAAAATAGAATTGTGACTTGTGTTTCACAATGTATGTAATTGAGTTCTTGGAATTTCAACAGTTCTATTGTGCTATCAACAAGTACCACTTTCCTTCCTAGGAAGTTGGTTTTATGGTATTAGGATGGGCTGGGTACAGAGTCCTAATTATTTTCCTTTCTTTCAGTTTCAAGGCAATTACTGCCTAAGTCATTTATCTGACATTTAGCAAGTCACCAGATATTTTTAATATTTTTTGTTTTCTACCTGCAAAAGGTCCAATATATCCAGGTAGGTACATTTCCTTGTACATCTCTCAGTCATCTGAAAATAAAAAAAATATTTTTCTTGTTATTTATGAACATGTCAAAACTTTTCAGAACTTCATTGCAAAAGTCTTTTGCCTTTTTGGAGAGAGGTGGGTAGAGTTGAACCCAGCATTTGCCCCATGCAGAGTTAAAGGTCAACTTTTCAGTGGTAGGCAGTTTTCAACTTGCTTCTACTTCCTTTGCACCATTTCAAATATCTCTTCATTCCACCCAAGAGGCTCCTTCACAGTTTCCCAATTGTAGTCTGCTAAAGGCTAGGGAACCAATAATTCAGACTGAGTGGGCTTGGAATTGACGAAGGCACCAGAAATTTGCCATTTATTCAACAAGTCTCAGATGGACACATCCAAGGCTCAGAGGTCATTCCCTTCACATCTACCCTCTGTGGGTCTCAGTTGCAAAAGGTCAGCATTGCTCTGTATACAGGTCTGGGCAGCATCAAGTCAATTTTGAAACATGTAGATAAAGAAGTCATAAACATCACAAACATCATCTTGAAAACCTCCTCTACAAAGTAGTAGTTCATGTGTCTTTAGTCCTAGACTTATAATTTTCATGATTCTGGAACTGGAAAAACAATAACTCACTTCCTCAGAATTCAGAAACACCTATGGATCCACATCCATTTCACTCCTACGGGACTACCCTCCTGAGTATAAACTTTCCTTTGGTCCTTGACTGGACAATCTCATCTCTTACCTACCATCTTAAGCAGCCATCCTGGTGTTATGGGAGCCAATTGGCGAATTGAGTTCTAATGGAATAAACAGAGTAGCATTAAAGTTCATACTCCCATAAAAAGGGAAACAACGTAAAATACAATTGAAAAATCTTTTTTTTTATCTCTTTTATACAAAGAAATTATATTACTTGTACAGGTAATCTTGCTTGGTCTATGTCAATGAGAGTCCCCATTGCACTGAATAATTGATTTTGTTTTGTAGTAAAGAATCTTAGGGAATTTGAGCTAGAAATTATCAATGGGAATTGAATACCTCAGTTTCAATGGACTTAGTATCAACACTCTTCATACATACATACCCCCCTTTCCCTTGGATCAATACTGCACCACAAGAGGCTTTGGCAGAAAGATAATCAACAAAAAGCTTTGGTTCTACCTGAATGGAAAGTTCTAGTTTCATGAATATCTTAGATGATGCACTTGCTTGCTCAGAAGCAACCTGATAAGATTACCCTGCAAGAGTACTGGTGTGGGTTGGAGAGTTTCTGCATCAACTTAAGATGCCCAGTGCCAACAATGGCCCTGGCCAGGAGGACAAAATAGCAAAGAAATTAACCATTCCTGGTGAAAATTTTGTGACTTCCACATCAATCCAAGATCTACTTGGACATCTCAGAATAATGAGGAAGAGGCTTGTTAATTAGACTGAACCACTCAGAAATACTTCATGGAGATGAAGAGGATATCTGTAAATTTTGACTCAGGTTGCATTTAACTTACATACATCATTCTCATCACACCTACACAGGTGTTGTTATTTTATTCACGAGTCTCTTAAGATTTAAACAAACTGCCTCAAGTCACCCAGCTGGTAAGAATTGGGACCAGGCATCCAAACTTCAGAATTTGCCATTGAGGGAAGTCATACACATTCTGAAGAAGAGTGTGTTTAGAAATGAAACTTATGGTGATATAAATTATTCTCTAAAGGTGATAGTTCAATTATTTATCCACCCACCTGTATGCCAGAACATCGATCAATGGGAAGGGAGCCAGCAGTAGATAATGTATATTTTGAGGCCTTAGGATTTGTCTGCGAAATAGTTGTGGTTTCTCATCAGTTCCTGAATCAGGCTTAGAACTGTCTAAGTGACTGCAAAAAATGCATAGATAATCGTTGCTATCAATATTTTTGCTGTGTTTTGTTTTAGGAGCATTCCTAGTAGTGCTCAGGACTTTATCCTAGTTTTGTTCTCAGGGGTCAGTTCTAGTTGGGCTCAGAGAATCATATGGGGGTGTTGGAGATCAAACCTTCATTGGCTCTATGCAAGGCAAGTACCCTGCCTGCTATACTATTGCTCTGACATTTATTACAAAAATCTTTAAATTTTAAACAATACTTTTCATGAAAAAGAAATGTAAACTGGGGGCCCAGGAGATAGCATGGAGGTAAGGTGTTTGCCTTTCATGCAAAAGGTCATCGGTTCGAATCCCGGTGCCCCATATGGTCCCCCGTGCCTACCAGAAGCAACTTCTGAGCATGGAGCCAGGAGTAACCCCTGAGCACAGCCGGGTGTGACCCAAAAACCAAAAAAAAAAAAAAAGAAAGAAAAGAAATATAAACTGTACAAAATACAAAATAAATTATTTGATGGTATAAAATATTAAAATGGCATGCAAATCACAAGTATACACAGAGACACACTCATAAGTAAGATCATAAGTAAATGCCTTTTTCATTTATATCTTAAATGTTCCCATGCCATTGAAAACAATCTCTGATGACTTTACGTTTAATGATTGCTTATTGCTTCCATTTCAGAGCTACTATATCATTGAGTTAATATTCCTCATTACAAATTTTGGCTATTACCAAGTTTCATTGCTAGAAGTAATGCTTTCATAAATATTTTTATGCCTGAAGTTTTGTTTCCCTTAAGTTTATAGTCAACAAACCATCTATATTATAAACTGGGACTCTAATGCTTATTCTTTTTTGGAGGGCTCCTACCTACCCATCAGTACTCAGTGTTGACTCCTGGGCAGTGCTTAAGAAACCACATGGAGCATAAGGAATTGAACACAGGTTGGCTGCATGCAAGGCAAGTAACCTACTCTCTGTGCTATCTGTCCAGCTCTGAGTTGCTTATTGTCTCAGTTCTCATCTTCTTTCAGAAAGGTTTTTTTTCCACTTAAAGCAGTTACTACCAAATCATTATCATTTTGATTCTGTTTATTTTGCATGTGTGATTCCTCACCCCAGACCTGATCACATTATGTCCACCCCTTAGAAATAACTACCTTTAGGATAAAACTCAGTCTCTTCCACATGGCTCAGGAGACCCTTCACAATCCATGTGTTCTTACCCTCTCACTCTCATTACTTTATGATTCTGTCCATGTTCTTCTGCCTTATGGTTTTATTTTTTACTTTTTTAAAAAGTCATATAAGGAAACATTTATTTGAGGTTTAATGTAAAATAACACAAGTGAAATTGAATAAACACAATCCACATTGTGTCATAACACAGATACCCAAAGACAAAGTAAAAACAAAGAAAACTAATCGACAGTCAGTTGTGTCCTGTGTACTGAAAGTCTTTACAAAATAATTATCTTAGATCAACAGATGGCCACTCCCCAATGTTGTCCTGCAAGATGAGTAACTTTAAGCATCTCCTTTCTTTCTTCATGTCTTCATTCAGCATAGATGGTAGTTACAAAGCCTTGTCTTAAGTGCTCTGTTGGCCACTGTAGTCAGGATACCCCTGTTCAGATTTATAGTTCCTAAAGTTATTCCCAGTATAATTATATCTGTCATAGCCACTATAGTTTTGATCAACATCATAAGCACTATTGTAATTTTGATATCCCAATAATAATTATTAAACCTTGGGTTTCAGTTTTGGCCCTGACCTTAGCCATGACCCCTAGTATTACCTTGTCCACTAACTACAGCACCCCCTTCCTCCATTGTGTTGTTTTTGCTGCTGCTCATATATCTGTTTGGGTTGTGTGACTTTGATTCCACACTTCCCAGAGCCAAATTGGTGGTGTCTGTTTTCTAACAAATTCTTAATTAGTTCTTCATCTGTGTTTAGTATGTAATTGACCCTCCCCTGAATATAGAAGACAGTCTCTAGGACTTTGGATCCACTGACTGGACCACTTTATTTACCATCACATCTAAAGTACCTCTTAATACCTACAAAGCTCCCCAGTTTATGCTTTGATGTTACTTCTCCAGGAAAAATCTGGAAGCCAAACTACCTCATTGTGTCCCATTTCAGAACTGGGCCAACTGTTCTCTCTTAATGTCTCCATTGCCACTGCACCTGGTTATTCCTGTCATTTCTAGCTTTGGTATAACTGACCATCAGCCCCACTAAATATTAAATCCTGGAGGACAGGGACAGATCTTGTATAGTACGAATCTTGTATCCTCAAGTGGTAAGCAGGGAACTGAAGCTTGTTGAGTGAGCACAGACCATTAATAGTGAAAGCATGTGGTTTGCTGCTCTAATAGAATGAATCAAAGAAAGTATCAATGAAATAGAATGTTGTATATTATGAGGTATTTGCTGGTTTCTTGAGGGATTATTTTTTCTGACTGAATAATATCATGCCTCTGAAGAAAGGACAAAGAAAAGTCAAGTATTCTAAACACTCTTCTCAGATAAGATATATATATTTTTTGTATAGCACTATTCACAATAACAAAAACCTGGAAATTACCCAAGTGTCCAACAACAAATGAATAGATAATAAAAACTATGGTACATATACTCAATGAAAAACTACTTAGTTACACAAAAATTGAAATCATGAAATTTGTTGCTTTGTGCACAAGTCTAGAGATTATTATGCTGAACAAAGTTAGTCAGAAAGAAAGGGAGAGAAATATAATGATTGCTCTCATATTTGGGATTTAAAGAAATGTATTAAGGGAACAAAGAAAGGTGAAAGGTAACAAAGCCTGAGGACTGGTCTACAGAACTGACCTTACCATGGTGGGGGAGTAGGTTGCAAGAGGAGAATTCTCAAAAAGGAATTGGTGTTGGAACATTGTATACTTTAATAAAGCATGGTGCTAACAGTATTGTAAATCCTGGTGCCTAAAAATTAAAAATTAAACAAGTAAAAGGCAGTTGATCATCTCTGGTTTATGGGGGATTCTGGGGAGAAAAAGAGACATCCACTGGTCCCTCATGACACAGTAAATTCAAAATAAAAATTTAAGTATTGCCTTCCATTTCTTGTGGGTTCACTGTGCACATATGAGTAAATTATTCCAATTCTAAGAATCTAGTCATAATGTGAAGATTGTAACCCCAGCATGCTCAAGGAACAAAAAGAGGTGTTACCTCTTAGACTATCTGTCCTTATTTCCCACACACAGGAGAAAATATCTTCTCATGTGCACCAACACTTGTGAATAAGTCCCCAAACTTATTATACTACAGTCTCAGAAAAGGTGGAGCTCAGATTCCAGCACTTTCCAGAATCTTCTGTGGAGATTTGTGGTTATGCATTTGTCAATGATTGACTGGATTTGGGGTTTTACCACAAATACCTCAGTGCTGGCCATCCTCCAAGCCATCAGAATGCTTTAGAAGCCAGAGGAGAAATATGAAAATGCACATAAAATGAACTTATTTCTGGTATTAATTTTATGACTAATTTGTGTCTAATTCCTAACCTGGAATTTGAGGTGCCTGGGGATGGGGTGGTTGCTTTTATGATTCCTTCCAACTTTTATATTTAATTCCTCCATAATCCTGTGGGTGGTATTATGGAGAATTGTTGAACTCTAAAATCTGTCCTTAGGCAAATTTGTGGGGGAAGATCATCCCATCTGGAGTGGTATCTACTTCCTTCCATTTGTGTAAAAGTGAAAACAAACAACAAAACCCAACTTACCCCCAAACGAGGTAAGTAGTAGGAATGGGTTATCTTTCCTCCAATGGAGGTAGAGGAAGGATTCAAGGATGATGATACTGGAATTTTCCTTAAGGTAGGTCACCTAGTAAGGAGGCTGGCAAGAAATAGGCCCTGCTGTGAATCACAACTTGTGTAGTCTTTGTGTAATACATTTTGGTCCTCCTCCAAAAGAATCCTAGAGGATCTTTAATAGGGCTGGGTGCATAATGTAACTTTACGAAATTTATGGGCCCAGCATATCTATCTCCATTTTGTGCTTTTTCCACCATATTGATTTTCTTTCATTAATTCAAATCTAAGTCTGTTAATAGTCTTTTCTGTGATATCACTATCAAAAACATTGGGGGGGGGCACACTGCACATTGCTCAGGGCTTTCTCCTGGATCTGCACTAAAGTTTTACTCTTTTTTTTTTTTTTTGGTTTTTGGGCCACACACAATGACGCTCAGGGGTTACTCCTGGCTATGTGCTCAGAAGTCGATCCTGGCTTGGGGGACCACATGGGAAACCGAGGGATCGAACCGCAGTCCATCCTAGGCTAGCGCAGGCAAGGCAGGCACCTTACCTCAAGCGCCACGGCCTGGCCCTAAAGTTTTACTCTTGGCAGTGCACAGGGGACCATATCTGGTGCTGGAGATCAAACCCAGGTCGACAGTGTGCAAGGCAAACAACCTTGTAAAATGTGCAAGGCATTTATTTGCTCTTGTCTCTCAAAAACATTTTTAACCACATTAGTTAAGCATTGGTATGCTGTACTTGTGTTTTCAGATAGTGTCATTTGTCCATAAAAATGGGATCTTTATATCTTGAAGGGAAGAAAGGGAGATGACTAAAGCTAGTTGGGCATTGAATTGAAATAAAACAGCATAGCATATCCCTTCTGTGACATTCTCACCTCCATCCTTCCAATTAATAGGTCTCTCCAGTTATCCAAATGAGTCACCTGCTGCTGTCCCTCACCTGGTAGGTCATCTGCCTGATGAACCATAGGACTTTAATGGCTAGGAAACTTTCCAGTGGTTCACTGTATCCACCTTTCACAAAAGAGCATGCCTACCCTTCTGTGTCCACCTTTGGACTCACACAGGAAAAGAAAAGAGAGAGTAGAGAAAAGAGAAGCAGACAGAGAAGGATGCCCTGGAATTTCTTATTTGCTTGGAGGTAGGGAGCATATTAAATCAGTGACAAAGCACCAATGTCACACTTCTACTGACCCCCAGGTACTGTCAGAATGTTCTACTGTTCATTATGGCCATGGTTTCCAGGCAAATTACAAAGTAATCTTTATATCTTGTGATGCTGCTCTCCTTCCAAATGGCATTGTTCATAGGCTATTAGAAATGAATTTGGAATTGACCTCATTAAACAATAGGGGACTCTGGCAGGTTCTTCCAAGGTGGAACCCTTAATGATAGTAATTTATACTTTGTCTCAGCCAGAATTATGTCAGGAAGTAAATTGCGAGATACAAAAGATTCTTATGGTAGAGACTACGCATGATAGCTTAGGCTGAGTAACTATCGGGATATATGACACTTGGGACATAATCTCTTGCTCTAAAATCAGATGAGTATCTGTCAGAAGTCATAGCTTTTGGAGAGGAACAGTATACTGGGAATGATATAAGTCCTGGCCATTGGTCCTGACTATCTTTTGTATTTCCTCTAATCTTCTATGAAGACCTCTCACTGATCATACACCATTGTGAGACCAAAATGAAGACAAGAAAACCCAACATCCTGCTATTCAAGTCAGCTTCCCAGAGTCAGAGTAGGATGGAGAAGTAGATGGTGGGTCTATAGGAGCAAACAAAGATGATACAGCTTGCATTTGTATCATTTATTGTGTTTTGTGTGTGGGGAGAGATATTAAATTAATCTCATATCTCATGTTACCCTTATATCCTTACTAGGTTTTTATACAATGTAAGTTGGGACACCTAGAGGACAAACTATGAATCAAATTAGAATTAGTGGCAGAGTGAGGATATCAGTTCAGAATTTGGGCCCTTCCTGTGCCAAACAACAGGCCCGTCTCTGCTTATACTCTCCTCAATCCTTCTCCTTATCTGCTCATGAATGGCCTATCCTCTAAGTCCATTTCAAAACTGCTTGATAAAAGGTACCCGGATGATCCAATCCCCTCAGACTACTAAGGACCCTTTGAAGGGCTAAAAAAATGCACAACTTAGCAACCATTGGTTTATTGACTTTGTATTGTTCAGAAGAGATTGGCCCTTGAGCTCCAGAGTCTATTTCTCCAGGCAAGATCAATAGCAAATTCCTTTGGAGCTCAATATTGAATAGTACTTGGCAATCTTGCTACCCTGTGCAGGATCAATCATTATTTCCCATATTCTAACCAGCAGTATGGAAAGGCAGTCAGAAAAAGGCATGTGTATGGAGTGAGCAAGTGTATCTCATGCAGGATTGCAGACAAGAAAGAGAACCACTATATAGCTGGAAAGAATTGAATAGAGGGGATGAAGGATGCCTCTAATCATGGAGTCACCAGAAGTGAGTGAAGTATAACGACGATTGATTTCAGTATCAGATTCCTAAAAGTTGTGACTCACAGTTAATGGAGCTTCTATTGCTAAGGATACTATACAATGGCCATCTCCCAAGCAGACACTGGAACACGGAGTTCAACCAGCACGTGCATTCACATCTTTCTGGCTCTTTCCTACTTCCAACAGCAATAGAGATGATGAATGGCATTTACTGACTTCTCCAACAAGCTCATTGTCACAACCTAATTGTCTCTACAACTCGAACTTCAAGAGACTGTGGAAAGACTCTTATTGGCTTTCTCTTCTTCACAATAGTGAAAGAAGCTTAGAGAAGAGCAGAGATGGATTTGTGATGCCAACAGAACCCTTCAGCATATGATCCAAGCAGGTGCAGACATGACACTATGTGCAGCCATTGTTCAGAAAATGCAAGGCAGTGTACTCAGAACTGACTCTAGAGATATTGGTGAACTCAGTGAGATGAATTCTTTTGAGCATTTCTAGATTTGTGCTTTAATCCAAATGGGTGGGTGGAGGAGCAGGATTTCAAGATCAATACATCCCAGTGGGAAATAGATGTCATGGGAAAAGTATGTAACATGAAAGGGAGAAGAAAAGCAATCTTTATTCCTGGAAATTAGCAGGAGTCAAATGGAATGAAAGCAGCTGCCAGGTACAGTTGGTATGTGGATCTTAGTATTTTGAACATCAGCCATACCTGCAAGCTGTCTATCACCACTGTCTCTACCACTGTTACCACAATTCCCACCACCTACTACCAACACTTACCACCACAACCATCTCCATTACTCCCATCACCACCATTATCATCTCTACCACCATGGTCACCACTACCACTGCCACCATCTTTGCCAGTACCAATAATACACCACAGTTACCACCACTACTATCATCTTCTCCATTAACACTACTTTATCCTCCACCACCACTATTTCTACCATTGATTTATCTCTAACACTGATTTACCACCAGCACCCTTGCTACCACTATCACCACCATTGTCTCCACCACTTCTGTCATCTTCTCCTCCAACATTGCCTTTTCTTCTCTACCACCAATGTTACTACCAATACTATCATCCCCCCCTCCTTTACAAACTTTCCACCAACACCATTGTTCCTGCCACTATTATCACCTTCTCCACCACTACTGCTGCCTAAACTCTATATTATTGAGACTTTCCTTATTGATAGAACTTCAGACCTAAGTCAGCTACTATGTACATCAAGTGTTGACTCTCAAGGAACAATGTTCTGCCTCCACCCCAGCACAGTGCAATGTGCAGAGACAGGGAACGTACCTGTCATTATAGGTAGAAATCAAATATGCTGCTTTGGTTCCTACAAAGCATAGAATAGGGAAAAATGTTTACAGTCACCAATGTCAATGGCATCTCAGTAGGCAGTCTGATGAGAGCTTTGGGCCCAGGAGATAGCTCAGAGGTTAGGGGCACATGTTTCTCATGTATAAGGCCTGAGTTCAATACTTCTCACTGCATTGACAACTGAGAACTGCAGGATATAGTCATCATGGCCATTGAGATGGCTGAAGCTGAGTGCCAAGCCCAACTATCAGGCCCAGTTGATGAAGAATCACCAGAAGTGACCCCTTGAACTCCTGAGCATTTCTTGGAAGTCCACAAAGAATAGACCAAAAAGACCACTTCCCAGCAGGCTGTGTTGTCAAAGTCTGAGAGAGACTTCAAGGAATAGTGTATCTTGGTGGGTCTTGCCTTCAGCTGCAGAGTCTTGTCTCCATGAGGCAAAGTAGATTCCAGAAAGGGTCTGTAGCTCCTGGATGAATGACGATGCCACAGGGATCGAATGGCTCATTCTAGGCACAACTGAGTGCCTAGAAGGTAGATCTGATTTTATGTTCAAACCAAGTTACCTGAGTTTTTGAGTTCTTATTTCTGTTGTAGGTGGTGTGTGTGTGTGTGTGTGTGTGTGTGTGTGTGTGTGTGTGTGTGTGTGTGTGTGTGTGTGTTCTCAGATATGTCCACATCACAGGATGAGGCGTCAACATTTTCCTCAAGCTAGTTAGAGTTCAGGAGGACAGGTCTAAGATCACAGGCTCAACTCCAGGGTCAAATTCACAGAGTGCACCCAACACCTACATGGGTCATTGGCTGGGAAAGAGGAAGGTTTCCTCAGACTCAGTGTCCAAGGAACAGACACTTTTCTGTTCTAGGGATACTTCTCTGTTCAGACTTTTCTGTGAAGTTGCAGAGTCCTCTGTGGACACCCCCACATGTGTTCCCAAGGACCTGTGGGATTCCTCAACGTCATAGATGAGAATGTAGGAACAGAGAAACTGAGTCTCTCTATGCTATCGGGAGGTCACATAGAAAAGTGAAGAGTCAACCTCTAAGACCATCAGCTCACCTCCAAGCACAGACCTCTGGCTATAATGTGAAAAGGACAACCACATTCTCCTCAGACCCCCACAAAAAAATGCCCTTCCCAGTGGAACAAGGAATTGGGCCAGGAAAAAAATTGTTCTAAGAGTTGGCATCATAGCAAGCCACACACTGGGATACAGTAGAGTCTCTCTGCAGGGTTTATGAAAGAAACATGCATCTCTGTTCCTCCTCATTGTAATTCAGTATATTAAAATTCATCTTTGCTTTTGGTTCCTGTTATTTTCACTGAACAGTATACATATCTCTTCAATCAACTCCCCTGTTTCATTCCGGATCTTTATACATCCTGTTATTGGAACAGGTTAAATGTAAGCCACCATCATACGCAGGTAAGTTTATGCAGTGGGTAGGAAGAACAATATTCCATTTTCTTCTGGAATCTTCGATCAGCAAGTTTTAAGTCTGACACTGGGTGGCAGTAGCATGCTGCTATTTGCTCTTCCGGTTCTCACAGGGCATTAAAATTTACAAGGGAATCTACTATCAACCAGGGACTGCTCTGGGAATGATCCTCTCAGGATCTTATTCTAGATTACAATCATTCTAGACATTACTAGGTTCGTTTTATAGGTGAGGTGACTGTAATTATGAGAGGCTAACAAGCCTAAGGTCAAATCCCCTCATTAGAAGCAGAGCTGGGGTGTTATTTTATTTTAATTCTTATTATCAAGAGAACATGGCTTACTATAGTTAATATTTGTGCCTGTGGCATGCATTGCTACTGCACAGCACTCACCCCCGAAGTGCCAAATTCTTCCATGACTAGCCCTCCTTTGTTCCCTACTTCCTCAGACTACTTGTTAGAGTCCAGTGTCTAAGGACGAGACCACAGAACTGAAATAAAGTTTAATACTTGAATCCATCTGCCAAAAAGACCCCAGATTGGCTGACCAAGGTCATCTCTCAAAGGAAATGAATCCCACCCAAGATCATAAAGAAGATTATAAAGGAAAGAGATATAGGGAGGTTCCAGCTTTCTGATGATCTTTAAAATGGTTGGCTATTGTCTAGAGATACCCTCCTACTGCTCCCTTGTCCTTCCCTGGGATATCCAGGTAGCTTGGGGCGGTGTCTATGGAAAATAGACTTTCATTTTTCTTAAAACCCATAGATGAATGAGACCATTGGAAATAGACTTGAGAAGACCTAGCATGTAGTTTATACCACTTTGCTCTCACAAAATGGAGTCTCTCCCTGCTCAGAACCTGAGAAGCCTGCCATGTAGCCTTTACAAAATAGTGTCCCTCTTTGTTCAGAACTCAGGTTCCAACACTACTCATCTCCCACAAAATGCAAATTTTGTGTTTTGCACTGTTTGATTATGACTGTTTGATTTCCACTGTTTGTTTCCATTGGCTGCTGTCTGCTTCCTTTGCTTTCTTTCTTTCTATCTCACATATAAGTGAGTTACTTAACACTTGTCTTTCTCCTTTTTTTTTTCTTTTTTTTCTTTTTTTTTTTTTTTTTGGCCATACCCATTTGACGCTCAGGGGTTATTCCTGGCTATGCGCTCAGAAATTACCCCTGGCTTGGGGGGGGCCACATGGGACACTGGGGGATCGAACCGTGGTCCGTCCTACACTAGCGCTTGCAAGGCAGACACCTTTCCTCTAGCGCCAGCTTACCGGCTGTCTTTCTCCTTCTAACTCATTTCACTTAGAACAATCCTGTATAGTTCCACCCATATTGTAGCTTAGCTGAAGGCAAGATTGTTTTCATCCTTTTTAAGCATAGTGGTATCCCTTTGTACTTACATTGCAAATCTTTATCCACTCACCTGCTGGTGGGCACTTGTGTTGTTGTGTTGTGAGTTTGCTTATTGGAAGCAGCACTGCAGCAAGCACAAGCATGCATGTATCTTTATGAATTAGTGTTTCTGTGTTCTTAGGATAAATGCTGGGAAGTGAAATTGCTGGGCCAGATGGGAGTTCTAGTTATGTTTACCTTAGAGCAGGGGTAAACAAACTTTTTAAACAGGGGCCCAGTTTACTGTCCCTCAGACCATTGGAGGGCCAGACTATAGTAAAAATAAAAATTACGAACAAATTCCTATGCACACTGCATGCATCTTATTTTAATGTGAAGAAACAAAACGGGAACAAATACAATATGTGGCCCGCAAGTCATAGTTTGAGGACCACTGCCTTAGAGGATGGAATAGCTAATATTCTTAGCCATAGTGAAGGATGCTTCTCTTCCTGATATATTCTATGACAAGATACAATAATTACTCCTGGCTGTGCTCAAGGGAACATATGGGATTCAGGGAATTAAACCCTGGTTGGCTATATGCAAGGCAAATACCCTCACCACTGTATATTGCTCCTGCCTATGAACTCAGGCTTATTTTTTTTAATTTATATTTGTTAAGTTTACCCTTTTAAAGTACCTAAGTGTTTCTATTTTTAATAATATCTTTATTTAAGCATCGTGGATACAAACATGTTTGTAGTTGGGTTATAGGCATAAAACACACACACACCCTTCACCAGTGCAACCCACCACCAATGCCCCCATCCCATTTTCCCCCCATTCCCTGCCTGTCTTTGAGATAGGCATTCTATTTCTCTCACTCACTACCATTGTTGTGATAGTTGTCAAGGTAGATATGCCCCTAACTGCACTCACCAATCTTTGTGGTAAGCTTCATATTGTGGGCTGGCCCTTCTAGCCCTCATCTCTATTGCCTCTGGATATTATTATCATACTGTTTTATTTTTCTTAAATCCCACAGATGAGTGAGACTATTCTGTGTCTAACTCTCTCCCTTTCCCTCATTTTACTCAGCTTAATAGTTTCCATGTACATTCATGAATAGGAAAATTTCATAACTTCATTTTTCCTGATGGCTACATAGTATCCCATTGTGTATATGTACCACAGTTTCTTTAGGCACTCATCTTGAACCCAGGCTTTTAAAGTCCCACTGTGTTTTCACAGGGTTCAACTGCTGGGAGGAATTTCTTGTGTGCTTCTTTGCCCAATGCTGCCTCCCCTCAAGGATTTGGTGAATTCAAGCCCAGAAGTCTCTCACCTGGGAAGTGGCTGTCAGTCTCCACTCTAGTGTGCCCCCTGTCTGCCAGCCATGTGAGATTCACAGAGAGGTACTTACTGAGCTAAAACTAGGAGTGCAGAT
>PVKC010005680.1:0-32643 GCA_004027635.1 Crocidura indochinensis | reverse complement strand
ATATATATATATAATCATTCACCAGTGCAACATTCCCATGACTGATATCCCAAGTGTCCTTCCTCCCCACCCCACACAGTCCTGTAATCTAGAAAGGCTTTCTACTTTCCTCATTCAGTCACATTTTGTTATGATAGTTCTCAGTGTAATTATTTCTTTCACTGCACTAAATGACCCCTGTGGTGAGCTTCATGTCAGAAGCTGGACCCTCCAGTCCTCCTCTATTTTGTCATACCTAGTTCAAAATATGTATATAATATGAATAACATGCATAAATATTATTTTCAGTATATATTTATTTGAAATTTACTTTAGATAAGCATATAAGCTCATCAGTTATAATTTCTGCTTTCTGTACAACAGTGACAAAATTAAGGGAATGTTTTTGTGACTAATAAAGATATCCTTTCTTCTTGTGATGCTTTTCCTACTTTTTCAAGTAATTACCTGCCATAAGCTCCTAAAATGTTTACATTTTATCAACATTCTGTTTATAACTATATGTTAAAATACTAGCAAAAACAATATTCTTTTCATATTTCTATCTTGTTTTCATTGATTAGACCAGAAACAGCAATTAACGACGTCTAATATGTCATTCATATAGTTTGAAAATATTATAAACAGGAGATTCTGAGGAAGCCATGGCCTGTTGTTTTCAAGATCTGTGACAATTTTACATAATGAGTATTAGAGAATGGCTGATTGTAAAGCTTTGTTTGAATAAATACTGACGTTTGCCTAGTGAGCTGAATTAGAACAAATCAATCCTGGTAATATGTGCACAGTAAATTTTATCTGATTGGTAAATCCCAATTCCCTTGGATCTAATTCAGAGTAAGTGCTACATAGCGACTGATTACATGGATTTTCTAGGTGCTTACCTTATCCTCTGAGCCATGAAACAAGAGTGCTTATTGAGAATAATCTGAGAACCAGGAATCAGCCTATTGATACATTGGGCTATAATGAGTATTTAAAAATTAAATAAGAAAATCATCCAATTTCTGATCCAATGTTATTTTTCTAAATAGAGTTCAGTGTAAACAGATTTAAATTAAGCTCACTAAAAAATCTTCATACCTAGTACAAATATATGTATATATGTATATAATCTGAATAATATGCATTAATGTTATTTTCAGTATATATTTATTATATTTAAATTATATGTTACATATTATATATCATATTTATGTGTCTACCTACTATAATTAATTTTATCATCGTTCAATTATTTTATAATTCCATTTCATTCCTATCTTAGCTTATTGGTTATATGCCAGGGCATGCCTAAGCCTTTAGCGGGGCTCAGCCCACCAGATGTAACCTCAGATTTTCCTGGTGGGTAGAAATAATTTAACCCCCATAAAGTTTCTCAAAAGGCCTGCTGTGGATGCCCTTTTCCCCTGCGTGGATGGTTGAGGAATTTCCAAAGAGATGCCTGGCATTACATTTTCAGCCAGTATCTGACTATCTCTCCTTTGTATACATCAGGCAAAATAATGGCCTCTGTCAAATAATTTGGCTCAGAAATTCCAGCACCAAAGTTTATTTGAGAACCTCTTCTCTGGATTATATTTAGCCCTAAAATCAAAGACAATACTCTTTCTCTCTTTCCTTTTTTTTTTTTTTTTTTTTTTTTTGGTTTTTGGGTCACAGCCGGCAGCGCTAAGGGGTTACTCCTGGCTCCATGCTCAGAAATTGCTCCTGGCAGGCACGGGGGACCATATGGGCCACCGGGATTCGAACCGATGACCTTTTGCATGAAAGGCAAACGCCTTACCTCCATGCTATCTCCTGGGCCCTCTGTCTCTCTTTCAAATATGTCCCTGCAGCTGCATTTTCTGGTAATCAAGGGCGTAACCAGAATGCAGATCCTGGCTATTAACTATTGACCCTCCTTTAAAAATAGGGAGACTCATTTTGGGGGATTTGGCTCCTCCCTTTACTTAACCTCTATAACAATAAAATACAGTCCAGTAAAGATCAAGTTCCTATATATTTTGTACTCCCTTCTAATCCTTTGCATTTAAAGTAAGCTTGCAAAGAGTTACCTTGAGTTGTGACCTTCTGTTTCATAACCTAGAATTTTTACAGTCACACCCATAGCTTAGGTATTATTACTGTTGTACTCTGCTTTGTGATTATAATTATTCTTTACCTCTGGCTAATTTTACCCCTATAAATTCCCCTGCTCAAAAAATTAAACTTGTCACACTCCTGCCAGAAAAGTGTTCACCCGTCACATACTGCGTGTGATATCATTATTTCATATTTCATATTCGTCCGCTCGTGCTACACGTTTTTCTCCCGTGAAAGGACTATGACCCACGAGAATTGCTGAGACGCAAGACGTCTACAACAGTTATATTTTTCTTTTCTTTTCTTCTTCTTCTCTTTTTTTTGTTTGTTTGTTTTGGGCCACACTCTGTGGCACTCAGGGATTATTCCTGACTCTGCACTCAGAAATCACTCCTGGCAGACTGGGGGGACCATATGGGATGCCTGAAATTAAACCCGGGTCTGTCCCGGGTCTGTGCATATAGGCAAACACCCTACCTCTACTCTATCTTTCAAGGTCCCAATTCTGATTTCTTCCAGGATTTTTTTTCCTTTACCTTTCCTTTGTCTTTTCTGGTCTTTGGAAATAATATGCACAGCGGTAGGTTTTCAGTATTGATCCTCCTCTTAGGAGTTGTCTGAGCAAACTGAAAGTTCATACAGTAGTACTAAATCTTGTGAAAGTACTAAAACTTGCATCTTGGAAAATTTTTGATGTTGTTATTTAAATACTGGTTCCAATCTTTTTCAATATTCATACTATGTATAATGCATTTAGGATCTGTGAGATAGAAAAAAGGGTTAAAGTGCATACAGTACATGCTGCCAACCGTGTTTTGATCCCTGATATACTACATAATCCCTTTTAGAGTAGTACCCTGGAGGCTACCATGCACTGCCAAAGTGGCCCATTTAACCCCTAACACAACAGGACCAGAGCAACATCACATCTTTTCACACTTACATTGAACCACCTGCATAGTTGTTAGAGAATGGATGGAGAAATCCTTAGGCCTTCTTGTCAACACTTGAAAGACCCTATATTTAAACATAAATATATAAAAATATAACACAGTTGTTCATTATGCTCCATTTAGTAGTAATGATAATCAAAGGTATTGTTCATTTATTTCTGTTAAAGTGCTTATATGTCTAGTATTTCCTTTTTGTTCTCTAAGATTTTCATCTTTCTGTTCACATTACTCATTCGTTCTTTTGCTGTTAATTTACTTGTCGTTGTTGTAGTTGTTTTGGGACCACACCTGGCTGTGCTCAGAGGTTGCTTCTAGCTCTCAGCTCAGAAATTATTTCTGATGGTCTTGGAGGATGATATTAGATACAGTAATCAAACTTTAGTTCATCTCATGTAAAGCAAATGCCCTATACTCTGTCTATTGCTCCTGCTCTTACCCACCTGTTCTTGCATTTTATTTTATCATCTAAGGCCTTAGCATTTTGATCATATTCATTTTTAGTAAAACAGCCTGCTAATTACATGCCCTTCCATGTATTGTTTTGATGTTTCTATAATGTTTTCAAATTCTTATTGTCTTTTGTTGTTTACTTGCCTGCTGTTATTTTAGTATTTAGTATACCTTCAAAGTTCTTTTAGATCTGTAACATGACAGTGTATACTATGTAAAAGTAACAGCTGAAAAGAACCACATCACAGTAATGTGGTGGTAATGTATGGGTAGAATGAACATTCTATAATACCAACATGATGTTTAATCTTTTAATGATTTTCTATTATTAGATTCAATGTTTTGGTTTTTCGATTATTATGCTGTCTTAGACATCATGGCAAGACTGCATTTCTATTTGGTATTTTCCTTCTCCCTTCAGGAAAGTTTTCTCCCCTAGAGCCTAGAGAAGGCTGGAATTGGGTCATTCCCTTCTAGGTCAATTAGCTCACCTGATACTTCTGGAAGTTAGACTCTGGCTATAGTTCCCTCTGGGGTCCGACTTGTTAGAAACTAGAGTGCTGGGTATATTTCAGAATTCTTTGCTTTTCTTCCCTCTGTCAGGGATTATTCTCTGATGATGACTAAGAGAAACAAGGTAAAACAATATTATGTGGCCCGATTATGTATCACACAAGGTTTTTTACCTATCAAAGTTGCCCACATTTATTCTCCTGTAATAAATTAGAGATTCAGTTTATCCTACTAGTTCTTAGTTGGTTTTGTGTTATTAGTCCTATCTATTACACTGTAAGTCTCTGAACTTGCCAATCTTTATTTCTTACCTTTTTGGGAAATGGCTTGCTCCATACAGTCCTCTCTCTTAAAGATCAAAAATGATTTTGAAAATTTTTATCTTTTCATTTTATTCTGTATTATTTAAAAAGTGGTAATTTTCTCGTTATTTAAATGTTTTTCTTTAATCAGCAAGGTTTTAAACTTTTTTTTCAACATGTTCTGAGTTATTTTGGCCAACAATTCTTCTTAACATATTTTTTTTTGCTCTAGTTCCATTCTTTCTCTTTTCTGAGATTCCAATGATTTTAACAATAGATTTCTTGGTACTGTTCCACATGTTCCTGAGAATTTGTATTTTTTAATGACTTTTTTTTCAGTCTTTAGATTGGATCATAACTGCTGTTAACAAATATAAGGTTCGGTTGCTTGTTATTAGAAAACCATTATTATAATAGCAGAAGCTTTATTCCCAAAAAACCTTCTCATTTGGGGTCAGGAGTTTGGGCCACAGCAAATGGTGCTCAGAGTTTACTCCTGGCTCTGTCATCAGGCATCATCACATTCTGGGTATCAAATTTTTCTCATGGTCATCAATCTTCTCTAGTATCTCTTGAGAAATCCAATTTGATGAACAGTATGATATATCATTATCATGTTTTGCCCAAGAGGAATTTAATCAACTCTTTGTATGGAATAGTGATTTATCTAGCTATAATGAACTTTTTTTTACTCATTGTATCTTTGCAAATTAATATTTCAAAGGATTTAATTCTAAATAAAAATAAATTACTGATTTTCTAAACTACAAAATAATTTTCAAAATATACCAGCATGCTGATAAAACAGATAATAATATTACAGTTATTATTAGGAATTACTATAATAAGATGTAAAATTATATTTACTAAATGTACAGATATTTTCATAGTGCTTTTCATAAAGCATCATATATTTTATCTCAATTTGCCAACAAAATTATTCTACTAGCTAAGGTCGAGAGGGCTCACTCAGAGCTTAAGCCTAGCACTGCACTCAGAATAGGAAGAGGGAAATTATATTGGATGCTAGAAGTTGAATATATGTGTGTGTGTGTGTGTGTATACATATATATATATATATATATATATATATTTGGGGCATTTTAAAATGTGGAAAGTATGAGTTCTAAGAAGTCAAGTGATTAGTTCTCAGATAAACTTTCCTTCAACAAAATTATTAGATGGTCAAATATAAAACAAACCACAGCCACAAAAAAGAGAAAATTAACTTAAATAGGGAGGTATTGTTTTATTTGAAAAATGATTCAAACTTCTTTGAATACCATATATGAGTCAGAGAGTGAAATGTTCATTACTTATATTTAAGGATTATAGAAAGATTCAACAATAAAATTTGATAGCAAAATTGCCACTTCTTTCAGAAATTGGCCACTTTTCCCCTCCATTGTAGGAAGCTTGCCACAAGTATGGATTCCAGTTAGGCCAGAGAAGGGACCACTAAGCAATGTTAATTAGAAACGATCACACTGGACAAGACCTGGATGCTGAAAGTAAGGTGTTAGGCATGATACACCTTTAGTAACAATATTGCAAACCACAATGTCTGTAAAATAAAAATAAAAATATAAAACGAGTTGGGTGAGACCATTCAGCAACATGTTTCTAACCATTCAGGCAGATGGGTCTGATGAAGCAGGGTAGTGGCAGAGAAATAATACACAGCAGTCAGAAGAGATATTCATTGCAGTCAACTCACTTTATTCCTTATGGCCTTTCTCTGCCATGTGTTTTTCACTCTTGTGCTGCCTATCACATGTGCTTTTGCATTGTCAAACTCTCCCTGGCCTGTGCTGCTTAAGCCATGTGCTTTATTTTTTAATCTCATGTCCAAAGCCAGCCTTTTTATTTTATTATCCAGATTACAGGGAAAGGCCCTGTAATCAGGTGGGCTTTTACATACCAGAAGAAGAGGTTAGGAAACAGGAAGTTAGAGAAGGGTTACATGGACACCTTTCTGTTTTAAACAAAACAAAAACAAAAAAATGAGAAAAGTTATAAAACTTTTTTCTACTTTTCTTTCCAGAGGCTTTAGATCAGAACTCAAAGTATCAAAGTTTAAATTGCATAAATCATTCTCAAAAATCAATCAGCCTTTTCCATATCTTATACATATCTCAATTTATTTTCTTTTTCTTTTCTTTTTGGGTCTCACCTGGTGATGCTCAGGGTTTACTCCTGGCTATAAGCTCAGAAATCTTTCTTGACTTGGGGGACCGTATTGGAAGCTGGGAATCAAACCACGGTCAGTCCTAAGCTAATACGGGCTAGGCAGACGCCTAACTGCTTGCACTACTGCTCCAGTCCCTTCATATCACAAAATTTTTTCAAAGACTTCTTTGAACATAGACATTAGAACTTTTCTGCAGATGCACTTAATTTGAAAATTCTTGGGGCTGGAGCGATAGCACAGCTGTAGGACGTTTGCCTTGCATATAGCTGACCCGGGTGAACCTGTGTTCGATTTCCATCATCCCATATGGTTCCCCAAAGCCAGGAGCAATTTCTGAGAGCATAGCCAGGAACCCTTGAGCGTCGCTGGGTATGTCCCAAAAACAAAAAAAAAAAAAAAAAAAGAGAGAGAGAGAGAAAAAAAGAAAAGAATTTTAAATATTCTTTCACTGAGAAAAATAATATACCATATCAACAACAAAAAATAAAACCATATGATCAGATCAATAGATGCATAGAAAGCATTCAAGAAGTTCCAACACTCATTCTTGATAAAGACTTTTATCAAGATGGGAAAGGAAAAAACTTCTCAATTTAGTCAAAGTCATCTACCAAAAGCCAGTGACAAATATTGTTCTCAATGGAAATAAACTAAAAGCTTTTCCTCTAAAATCTGGTACAGGACAAGGCTGCCCTCTCACCACTCCAATTCAACATAGTACTGGAAGTTCTGGCTATAGCAATTAGGCAAGAAAAAAAAAATATTAAGGGCATCCAGATAGGAAAGAAAGAAGTAAAGTTCCCACTTTTGCAGATGACATACTGTATTTAGAAAGCCCTAAAAATTCTGTGAAGCTGCCCAAAATTTGTTCTTTCCCCTTCACTGCCTGCTTCTGAATTGCCTGTGGAGGCCTCTGCCAACTTAGGTGGTGGGGTAGGTGAATGAGCCTGGGGGTTGCTTCAGTAGAACTTGTATCTATTGGGGACATATCTGCTAACTTTCACTGACAGTCCACCAGGTCCAGATACATTTGCAGCTTTTGGACCCTTCCCTCCTTTCCTGACATCAAACTCCACAGTTTTCCCATCTCCAGTGCTACACAGTAGCTTCCTGAGATTGTTTCTTTTAATAGCTGTCCTATAAACAAAGATATCTTCTGTGGTGTCATTTCTGTTGATAATTCATAACCATTTTGGACATTGAACCATTTGACAATGCCCAAGACTTGAGTTGCCAGCACCAGTTTGTCCACCTGACTCAGTGCTTAGGGTCCAGGGGTATATCTGGTTGAGCCATTTTCAGACTCAATCTGCAGAAATGGTATCTGGCTCATCATCCTTGGGAGATGGGAGTCTCTCTGGTTTAGTGCCAGTAGTGATGATAAATTAGCAGCCCTGGGAAGGCCTTTAGATCAAGAACTCATCACCACCAGAAAGGTACCTTTTCACTCTTGACCCATGTGTACAGGAGAATCTCTAGGAAGCCTGGCACTTAAATTCCAGAATGAGAAATGCAGGTAGAACAAGAGCAGCATCAAGCCATTCAGAGCAGAACCATGTGGACTATTTCAGTGAAAGGTAGCTAGAGGGAGTTGTCAAGGTTATAATCCACCAGAAGATCAAGTCACTCATCATCTTTGCAGTCTTCTCAGGTCCTTGGGTCCTGTGTTCAAGGCACCAGTTGTAGAATAAAAATTAAAAAATAAAGTTCATGAATTGAGTACCTGATACAGGTATCTGTATGCCTATCTATGCAAACATGTAAAGGGGAATAAAGAAGTAGCAATAAATGTTTATAGGTTACCATTAATAAATGGAATTTTAGGGAGAGATATTAAAAAAAGGCATAGAAATGCAAAGTCCTTCACATGTTTTCATCCTTAAAAAGTTTCTTGAAAAATAATGTCAATTTATTCACAAAAAAAGTTGGTGGTATGCATTCCATAAAGTTTAAAATTATCATGCCTTCCTGTTACTTTTTCAGTGTTTTTGCTGCTATGTATCTTGAAAATATTCTTTGGCCAACTTGTTAAGTGAATTTTATGCACTGCTTTTTTCTTAGTAGATGCCATTTCACAGTAAAATTTAAAACAAAATATTAAATAACTAAATATTAATATAGTTATTCTAATTCATTTATTCCAATAATAAAAGTGTCTAAGTCAGTCTTTCTACCAAAACCTGAAGTCACAGAAAATCGTTTTAGAGTTAAATGTTAAGAATTTTATTTATTTAGCAAGGTTAAAAACAGAGCTTATTTGTATAGTGATCTAAAATTATTCTCCAAAATATTTATTTTGTAATGAAATAATGTCAATTACCTCCTTCTACCAAAGTTTTATATTTTATGTAGCTTGAATTGGCATGTACTCACACTAGAAAATATCAGTCAGAAAGCAAAAATATTTGAAAATCTTGTTGAAGTTTTGAATGAAATTCTCAAAAAAAGCCAAGGGGTACATGAATAGTCATTATTATAGTGCACAGAGTACATTTGTTCTAGCTCACTTCTTTTTTTTTAACATGACAAATTATTTCCTTATCTTTTTTTCCTTTGAATTTTCCTTTTCCCCCCTAAAATCTTGAATCTATCTGAGGTCTCATTCTTTCTTTCAATTTACCATTTATCTTATTTTAACTTAAAATTTTAATTAAGTGATTTTTATTTGTTTTTCTTTAGTACCCAAACCTAAATTACATTTTATTTTTCATTTCTATCTAGTATTACAATTTAGGCCACATGATTTCAGTAGTGATAATGTTTATGGTAATATAGTTACTGCAAGTCACAATCACCAAAGAATTCAAGGATCTCCACCAATTTTAATCTGCTTCTTCAAGTCTGTCTTTTGTCTCCCTGCTCTACTTTCCTTGACAATTTCAGATCTGCAATTCAAAGCCAAAATTGGTCATCATGCACTGCTTATTACCTTTATAGCTTTATACACACACACACACACACACACGCACACACACACGCACACACACATTTATATGCCACCAAAGTGTGAGAACACACATTGGGGTAGCTGCATAGTATTCCATATTATTTCTTTTTTGTATTGTTTGTTTTACAGCCACATCCAGTGGTGCTCAGGGTTTACTTCTGGCTGTACACTCAGTGATCATTGAAGGAGGGACTCGTGACACTATATATGGTGCCTAGGTTTCAACCTGGATTGGCTGCATTGAAGGCAAGTGGCTTATCCATTTTATTTGCTCTTTGGCCCTAGGAAATTTTTCTGAAAAATAAGAAGATCCTATGACTTCTTTTCTAGAAAACTCACATATATAGCGATAGCTTTGGCACCTTTGGAAAATGTGAAAATCTCATCTTCACTCTATTTAACACTATATGAAAAGTGTGAACTTAAAAGTTCATAGATATAAAAGTACCATTCTCAACAAAATTAGATTTGACTGTTAAGTCCATTTAAAGTTTAAATCTTTATAGAAATCGTAACTAATTAAATGTCTTAATTGAAAATGTGATTGATGGAATACTGATTTGGTCTATATTGATTTCAACAAATTGTGATTTATTTTCCATTTGATAAGAGTTAAGCTGGTAAAATAAAACTTCCTACAACTCAGAAAGAGTATTTATCTTTAGTAATAAATCAGAAAATGTTGGGGTCCGGGAAATAGCATGGAGGTAAGGCGTTTACCTTTCAAGCAAAAGTTCATTGGTTCGAATCCCGGTGCCCCATATGGTCCCCCGTGCCTGCCAGGAGCAATTTCTGAGCATGGAGCCAGGAGTAACCCCTGAGCACTGCTGGGTGTGACCCCCCCCCCAAAAAAAGAAAATGTAATAATAGTATTAAAATATTGAGTATAAAATTGCTATTATAAATGTACTGCTATTTCTATATTTTATTTGAGTCAATGATATAAATATCAAGTTGTCATTAAATTAGTTGATAGATTTAATTAATGTTTATAATCAGCATTTAATTTCTTAAATGGAAGTAGATTTCTAAGTCCTGATTATTAGTTGTAAAACTTTAATAAGTAAAATGAGAAACAAAGTATAAGAATTAGTTAAGTGTTAGTTACCAATATCAGGAACAAGTGTTAAGGTAAATGTTTTTACTATTTCATAGATCATTAAATCTTTTCTAGACTGAAATAAAAAGAATAAAACAAGAAATCATAAGAAGCCATGAAACTTTGAATTAAATATCATCATACATGCATGTGAAATAATGGTAACTTGTTTGAATATCATTTATTTCTCTTAACACCTTATTTCTTTTTTTATTTATAAAGTTTTTATTTGACCTTGCTTCAAGTTTTAAACAGTGAAAGAAACAAAAGGGAAATACTCATACGCTAAACTTATTTTATATTGATTTAAATTTAACATTTTCAAAATATTCTATTTTTGTAGTAAACTGTAACATCAGAATATTCTGGGAATATTTTGCCACATAATTTAAGCTTATAGCATAATTAAAACCTTCAGGAATAAAATAGTCTTGGAATATTTGAATGAATGTAGAATGAATTGACTATAACAATGAGATTCTTTTTTAAAAGTTTTTTTTAAATTAAGTCACCATGATTTACAAATTTTCTCAGTTAAATTTCAAAGTTCCAACACTAATTCATCAACAGTGTCAACTTCCCTCCAATAATGTGACATTGTTCTTCTCATCCCCCAGCTGGTCTCCTTAATAAACATATTTATAAGTTTGGTTGTTACAGACTTACAAACTTACAAAGTTATCAACTTTGATTGATCCAAACTCTGGATCTCTACTTTCAGTACTACTGACTGTGGTTTAATTAAATCAGTGCTTCTCAATTATTTTCTGTCATGCCCCCTAGGAAGAAGAAAACATTTTTGTGCCTCCCCAACCCCCCTCCCCCGCACGATTGTAAATAGCATCTTTATTTAAAAAAAAAAAAACTTGAACCTGAAAAACAAAAATACATAAAAATAATTTGAGCTTTTTTTAAAATCAGAAGTGATATCTGGATTAATGGCTATAATGAGCACGTTTTGCAATGCATAGCTTTTCCAAGCGGGGTTTGAAGCAGGACACAGCAACTCTCAGCTCCAGAGATATACAGAGACATAAACACTGGGCTTAGCTTGTTATGACAGTGTTTGACGGGGTCAAACTTTACGAAACCTCTAACCCACCTATGGGGGGCGCACCTCACTATTTGAGAAGCACTGAATTAGATACATATATTACACCTCAAAACTACTGGTGTACCCAAGGTCCCCGACTTCTGCATCTGTTACTTACTTTCTGCTTCTTACTTCCCTCTCAATTTCTTTACTTTTCAGTTATCCTTATTGTACTCTAGGGTCAAGGTAATATAGGTATGCCCACTGTTTAGTATTTGTATTACCTTATCATGATATACTATATATCACAGATAACCAATATCATTCTATGTTTTTACTTTTTCTGGCTTACTTCACTTAATATCCATCCAAGTTGTACCAAATTGTATTTTTTATCATTTCTTGCAGCCTTTTAATATCTATTGTTTATAGCTGAATCTATTGTTTATAGCTGAAATCCTGTGCTAAGTGTTGCATTGAATAAAGGCATAGTTCATTTTGAATGAATGCTTTGTGTTTGGGGTAGGGTAGATATCCAGAAGTGGACTCTTTCCTGAATAAAACACTTTTCTGAGAAAACTCCAAATTGTTTTCCGTAGGAGTTGAGTCATACATTCCCACAAGATGCAAGTTCTTTTTCTGCCACATACACAGATTGTTTCCAGGGTCTTTTTGTTTGTTTTTGTTTTGTTTTGTTTTGTTTTTTGTTTGTTTTTGTTTTTTGTGTGCGTCATTGTCACTGATGGGAGATGATGTCTCATTATAATCTTAATTTGAATTTACCTGATAATAAGTGATGAAGAGCAATTTTTTTCTTTTTGTTTTGGGTCACACACTGCAGTACTCAGGGGTTATTCCTGGCTTTGCACTCAGAAATCACTCCTGGAAGGATCAGGAATTCATATGGGATGCTGGGAATCGAACCTGTATCTGTCCTGGGTTGTCCGCATGCAAGCAAATGCCCTACTTCTGTGCAATTGTTTTGGCCCCGAGGAGCAAATTTTTATTTGCCTATTGGACATCTCTCTGTCCTTATCAGAGCAGTATCTGTTCATTTCTTCTACTCATATTTTGATATAAGTTTTTTGTATTTTTTAACAATTAAAATACTTAAAATAATCAACCGAACTTGCAATGAAATTATATCACTAAATCATTGGTTTTTCATCATTATAAAATTTAAATAAAAAAGGTGTTGTTAATGTTAAAAAGTAATTCAAAACTACTAGTTAATGTTTCATATAAATGAATATTCCTTGTCACTCTAGAAACTTCTTTATAATTCATGGAGATATTTAGTGCATTTCAACTATGTCATAAATTGTTCCAATGTTTTTACAAGCAATTTGTCCTTTGTGGAGACCTCCAGTTGTGACATACAACATAATGATGTGGTATCATGGAAGATTAGTGAACCTGTCTAATCTGAAGTAACAGTTAGACAATTAAGTATCTAGGGGTCACTCTTTTTTCCTAGAACAATATGAAATTGAATAGTTCATTTTCTAAAACAATGACAACTAATTATTATCAGATTTTTAAATGAAATGTTACTTTATAGATCAAAGTAGGATGATTATTATATTGTTCTGATTTACTTAAGAAATTAAGACTTAAATGATGAATACCATTGACATACTCTAAAATATCTCTGAATTAAAGTTATATTATACTAATTTTCAATCATAAAGGACAAGATTATCTTGATATGATCAGTGAGGATGGAGAACATAATTTAAAAAAAATATTTTTAGGAAATCTGAGCTATTTGTTTAAATTATACTTTTTTTGAAATCATCATGACAATTAATTTTGACTAAAATGGGAAGTTAAAAGAGTTCCCCCTTTGCAAGAGATTCATTAATTCCAATAGTATTGTATTGGTATGTTTCACAATTCTATCAATCTTTTGACCATTCTAAATTTTGTTATGGTGCCAGTGAGGTAACTCACATGGATAATACATATGCTTTGCAGTCTAGAGGTTCTGATTCAATTCTCAATACCATCTGGTCCCCCAAACATTACTAGGAATAGTTCCAACTTATCATGGGTCTATAGCAAAAATGATTGGACAAGCAAAATAAGTGTCATCATCTGAATTAATTCATTTAAATGATATTTTTCTTCAAAGAAAAAAATTAGGAAGTGAGACATCACCTTTTTATATTGTTATTGATGTATGCAATCAATAGACTTACATTATTAAAAATCATTTTCAATAAAATATTATATTCACCTATAACTTCTTTGATTTTGAAATCTGACTTTTCTTTAGATGAATTTAATCTTAAAAGGAAAATTGGTGAACCTTGTTTAAGTAAAGTTATTATGTGATAAAGTGGTAACAGAAAGTGACAGAATATGAGTTATACAAAAATTAAAATAAGTGGTAGGGCACTTGCCTTGCACACAGCAGATCCAGGACAGACAGTGTTTCGAATCTTGGTATCATATATGGTCCCCCTTGTCTGCCAGGGGTGATTTCTGAGCACAGAGCAAGGAGTAACCCCTGAGCACTGCTGGGTGTGACCCAATAACTCAAACTACCCAAAAAATTAAAATAAAAGATATGTCATCATTTTGTCACGCTTGAAAAAGCATAGCGATTAGGCTATGCTTTCAGAAAGTTCTATGACTGGGATTTTAAAGAACTAAATAAATAACAAAATGAAAATAAGATTTATATAGACACTTTACAATATGATAAAGCACCCCTAAATTGTATGATTGGTTGAGGTTAGAATTAGAGCAAACACTTCTTTAATTTGCTGTTCAATACTAAGGAATTTATTGACTTTTTTGAAGCTCAAGTGGTTTTCTAGGACATTGTTTTTCAGATCACCTGGTATTTTATTGATCATTTTAGTGCCTTAAAATTGCTTTTTCACACACCTCTGATGTCTTTTTAGCACTTTAAATGTATTTACATTAGTGAAATGAGCCAGGTGGAAAGATACAGAATTATCTTACTTATATGGAATGAAAAGAAATATGACATAAGAAGAGCAAATGGTCAAAGACGACAGAACTTGAGGACTGAGGGAAGGGAGAGAGAAGGTGGTTCTGTGAAAATAGTGGAAGGAAAATCCACATTCCACTGAAAGATGAAGTGTTGAATATTGTAAACCTGAAACTATATTTACAAAAAGAAGGAAAGAAAGAAAAGGGAGAAACAGAGTAATCCAGCTCATTTATGGGGCATAAGAAAAATAATAGATTGTAGGGTAATAATACCCTGAGACTTTAGAAATGAGGTTCTGAAGGACTGGTCCATATTAGGAAGCTTGCCACAGAGAGATGAATGCAGTTAGAGTAGTGAATAGTCCATGGTGACAGTGATAGTTGGAATTGATCACTCTGCACAAGAACTGGAAGGAGATAAAGTCATATGAATAGTTCCCTTACTTAGCAGTAGTACAAATCACAGTATCAAATAAGGAGAGAGAGAGAGAAAGAGAGAGAGAGAGAAACAGAGAGAGAGAAAGAGAGAGAGATAGAGAGAGAGGTAAAATACTTGCCCCAGTGGCTGGCAGGGAGGGTGAATAGGAGGGAAATAGTGGGCATTGGTGGTGGGAAATGTGCACTGTACTAAAAACCAAAGTGTCTAAAAGAGAAAAAAGAAAAAAAAGAGAGAGAGAAAAGCAGGGGAGAGGACATCAGGAAGGGAGAGAGGGAACATTGGTGGCAAGAAATGTGCACTGGTGAAGATTGCTGTATATTGGATGACTATAAAACTCAATCATGAGCAACTTTATCTGTGAAAACAAACAAACAAAGGATCATAAACAACCTTGTAACCACAGTGTTAAATAAAATAAATATTTTAATAAAGAAAGGAAGGAAGGAATAAAGAAAAGAAAGAAAAGAAAGGTACTATCAAAAAGCTATTTTTTGAAAATTTTTTCATAAAGAACATATCTCCATAGTTAAAACCTACAACATAGCAACAAAAAATGTGAAGAATTATTCAAAATGTTAAAGTAATAGGGCTATAGAGATTGGCTCTATGTGGTGACAGCCTCTATTAGATCCCCAGTATCTCCTATTGTCCCCTGAGCTGTACCAATTCTGATATTTGAGGAGTTAGGAGTAAGCCTTGAGAGTCACTGAATATATCTATACCCACCCAATCCCAATTCTTAGATGCATACTATTTCATTTCATACACAAAATAAATGATCAGTTCTGGGAAAGTCAATTATTAAAAACTTATATAGTTTAATAGAACAACACAAAACATTCCCATTTGTTTAAAACATTTCTGATGAGGATGAAGAACATTAATTTTATATAAAGTTAAAATATGTAAAAAATGTTTCTGTTTGTTTTCACTTATGTTTCTTGCATAATTGTGTGTGCATTCCATCCACCTCTTTCCCCAGACTTTGCTGTTATTACAACATACAAGCAGGTTTAAAACAGCATCATTTATCTGTATTCAGACAGACTTTTACCTTATCTCCATATAGTGAGTGCCTTCCTTAAACAAGTGTTTATCAGTGTTTGTAAGCAAAATAGAATCTAGTCTAATGAGGCACTTATAGACAATGAACAATGGGAATCTCAAGGCAAATAGGAGATAAAATTCATGAATTACTATGATCCTGCTTTATTTTTTTTATCCCTTTATTTCGTTTTCATTCCCCCGCCCTTTTTTTGTATTTCCAGTGAGTCCCAGTCTTTATGCTCTGTTCTACTTCAGAGAGATTTGAGTTAAATTATTTGAAATAGAAGTGGTGCTAAAAAAAAATACTATTCATCAATAGTTTTGGAGCTACATCATTGCTTACTCATAAGGCAATGCTGGAAATCTATTAGACAAGTGTTTCAGATCATTGGCAAATGTACAAGATATACATTCTGTATACATTCAAATTTTAATTCCTATCTCTGCCACCAAGTTATATTTACAGATTCTCACAAGGAGGTTACATGCCTTGCAATTTGAAGTAGTTGTGAATGCAGAACCTTCAGAATGCAAACAGTATGGAAACAATGGTACTGACAACAAGGAAAACATCAGGTGCTGATCAGTCATTATTCATTTAAAGAACTCTGGAAAGAGTGAAGTTTCTACAGTGTTTCTAATTTTTAGGGATAACTTTATGTCCTGCAGTTATAGATCAGATTAAGCTAATAATTCTACAAAATTCCAGACATCAGAGAAAGTGTTGCTGAGGGTATGGTAATCATATCTTCATCAGTTTTCAAATTTTGGGTTCAAAGAATTCATATTAAAAGAGAAAGATCTTGAACTCTAAAGATGAACACTGAGTCTACAGTCCTGGAAACCCAAAAATACTGTTTTCACCAAAATCTGACTTTCTAAGCTGTCAGAAGCAGTTTCCAGCCAAACCAAAAGAAAGCATTCTCCTTTATATGTAAACTTCAAACCTCACCTGAAATAAGTTCCTCACAAATCACAACTTATTATCCTCAATATTTTCCTTTCAACTCCAGTTATTATCTGTCTACAATTTCGAATACTAGCATCAGCACCACCTAAGCAAACTCCTCAAAAGATTTAAAGTACCTTGCTTACATGCACTAAGGGAGTAAAACTATATTTAGCCAGAAGAGGAAATGACTTAAAATGAAAATTTTTAATAATTTAAGAGCATTCACCCTTGACTCAGGGTTCAGCAAACTGGCAGGGACACCTGGAACCAATTGTAATAACATGCTGGGATGATTTTTATGATGTTTGTTCTCAGTGATGAACAGTCCATGCGATGAAAATCTGAGAACTGTCTTGGTAGGATATCAAAAAGAAATCAGAAAATTCATCAAGATAAACAAGTAAAAATAAATTTGTTTTGTAACACCAAAACATCAACCACTTCATTTTTTAATAATTTTCTCAAAACTATTTATAATAATGCTCTTTTATTTTTTATGAGTGACTAGAGGTATTATGAGGGAATTGCACAAGAGTAGATTCCTGTGTAGGTTGGTGGGAGCAAAAAGAATTGGGGATCTTTGTAACAGAATTCTGGAATGCAGGAAGTACTCAGATATCAAAGAGAAAGGAGATATAATTTCTAAAATAGGTAGCAAGAAAGAGTAATAATTAAGGTGATATAATCCTCAGGGATATGTGGATAATACTGAAAGCATATATGATACTCTGCTATGCTTAAGCATATATATAAATATATATATATAGTCTTCTATGTGGGAGGGAAAAGAGTGTACTGAGAGTAAAGGCTGAAGTCAACAACCAGGATGAAACACTGCATTCTTTTTGTTCCCACTATCCAGGCCCAATATCTGTTGATTGAAGGAGATACAGAGTGAGATGCTTTGAGAAGGGTCACACAAACTTTACTAATATATTATAAGGTAAATACTCTGTAGCCATTCAAAGATATGACTCCATTTTCTCATTTACACTTTTTGACAAAAAGTAGTTGCAACATATGAACTGAGACACTAAGAAGGTGTCCAAAAGTCTATCTTCAATCACAGAATAGATGCTATATGATCAAATTAATAAGTGGTTCTAATTTCAAGATTTTTTCTCACTAACATACATAAAATCTTCAAATTTATCCATAAAAAGCAAGAAAATTTTCCTTTAATACTTCTTGCATGTACTTCCAGAACATTATTGCAGAACTCTTGTTCCAAGAGTTCCTGACACTACTGAACATTTGGGCATTATTTGCATTTCCAGATTATTTGATATAGGGGGAAAAAAGAGGAAAAATGTAAATATATATAAAAATGTAAATATATGTAAATTATATATAAAGATATGAACTTTGTCATTTAGTACTTATATATATATAAAGATGTAAACTTTGTATATATATAAATATGTAAACTTGGCCATTTAGGGGTATAAAATAAGCACTGCTATGGTGAATTAATGATCAAAGAAATAATTTACAAGAGGTATGGAAAGGTAAATATCATTCCAAGACTATGCACATATTTTCCTGGTTTCATTGTTCTACTTGCAATTATTATTGTGTAGAGTTTTATTCATAACAATGATATTTTCAAGCATGAACAAGAATTTTTTCATATATGTATTTTGGGATTAAAATATATTTTAGTGCTAAGTAAGACCAGGTACTGAGCCTATAAAAATACATTCTAAGTTAATTTAGAACAGTTATAAGTGGATAAATAGGAAGATTTCAATAGCAGAAGTAAAAATTTAGTGTAGCTTCTGGGATTCACACACTATGATGTAAAGAAAGGGTTATCAAAACTGAGAAAGTTGGATTTGGAAATGGCATAGTCTAAGGATATATATATATATATACATACATATGTATATATGGAAATATTACACACTTGAAGAATCTATCACACTTTAACTTCTCTCTGCTACTTTTTATATGGCAATATATTTATAAATCAATAGAAGCAGAAAATAGTTGGCTAGTAATGATAAATTGGCTTGACAACAGATTTATCTGAATGGTAAAAGCAAAAATATGTTGAATGCAATCAGAGCTAGATTTCTGTGATAGTGTGAAGCTTTGTATGTATGAAGCCTTTGTTTCAATCCTTTGAAATCACAAAAATTAAGTAATAAATAAGTAATAATTTAAACATTTAGAGAAATAAAGAAATAGTACCTCTTTGAAATAAACACAACAAATAACCTTCAGAAAAATTACTGAGATAATTGACTGCAGAAATTATTTCTACACACTAGACAAATAAATGCAACAATTTAGAGGTTTTCCGCATGTCACTAAAATAATACAGCTTAAAAAAACACAATTTGACAGATGGAACCATGTAAAATTAGCTATTGGATATATGAACAGGAATATATTCATAAAAAGATTTGTGATTAAACTCAGGTCCCAGATTATTGCAGATGTTTGTTCCAAGAGTTCCTGACACTATTGACAATCTTTCCTGATGAGCAAATGAGAGGATTTAGTATTATTTAAAAATGACTATGACTAATGTCATTTTGAAATAACTAATTTTGGGGGGGGGGGTTTGGGACCACACCCTGGTGATGCTCAGGGTTTACTCCTGGCTATGTGCTCTGAAATCGCTCCTGGGTTGGGGGACCATATGGACGCCGGGGTATTGAATCGCAGCCCATTGTCCTAGGTTAGCGCATGTAAGGCAAACACCCTACTTACTGACTGCGTCACCCCTTAGCCCCAGAAATAACGAAAATTTTGATAAATTCCATTTTATTTACTTTCTATAAAGTGTTAGCAATTATGTTTCAGATCAATTGTATAACAAACATGTCTCCATTGATAAGCTTAAAATACTAGGAGCAAATATATTATAAATACATTATTAGCTTTATGAAATAGAAAACTATCCTAGATATCTATTTTTTCAACCAATTCACTTCAATTTGACATTTCTTCTTTTTGATAGGGCTCTCCAAGTTTTATGGATTACTATTTGCCTCATTCTATATATTCATCTTTACATACAATCCCACTCCATGGTCTCCACAAAATCACCTCTTAACCTCTACAGTCAGATATAATATTCTCCTTCTCTGGACTTTGCAGATATAACACATTTAAGTTTCTGTTAATTTAATCTTATATTGTCTTGAACTTACTACTAATTCTTTGTTTAACCTTATTTCTTTTTTAGTACATTATCTTTCTCAAATAATAAACATTTTAAAAATAAAAGCTCAGAAGCCAGCTAATTTTCAAATAATTAACTGTTACCCCCCACTTAGGGGGGCACACACCAACCTAATTTTCTTTCAGGAAATATCTGCCAGAAGGCCCGCTTAGAGGTCTATAATTCATGGATCCTTTGCGTGGATGGCTGGAGATATTTTCTGTTTTATCCACCACGTGGATGACCCTGCTCTCTCTCTATAACCAGGCCTCAGTATTTCTAACAAAGAAAATACAGTACCCCAAAACCCACCAAAAGTCACCTGCTGAGCTCCCTTTTGTGATCTCTCTCTCTCCTCCTACTACCTAGAAGGTATCTGGTTTCCCTACCTGTCACTTCATATGCTAATTCTAGCTCTGATCTCATTGGTTCAATCCCCTTTCTTTTCTCCCTGGCTAAGCCCCAAGAATCTGGCTATTTAAGGCCCACTCAAATAATAAAAGCTCTCTCTGAACTCTTCCTCACCACTGGTCACACCGTATAATTCTGTGTGGTCTCATTTATTTTTCCTTTTCATTTCATATTTCATAATTCATATTTCATATTTCATCCATTTCGTGCATCCGCTTGATTCCCAATGGATATATAAAATCCATTTATATTTTGCTTAGGGACTTTTATCAAAATTATGATAAAAAGTCCGCAGCAATTAACAAGTCAAGAGATATGACAAAGTCTAAATTTAAAGAAGTACCAAACCAATCAACATATGCAAAGAAAACTGGCTAACAAATTTACCTAATTTAGAAATAATATTTTAGTACATAAAGTCCAAATTTATTATTTTCACTGTATTTATTATTAAATAGTTTTGTTTCTCCCTCAGTTGAGTTAAATATTTTATTCTTGAATTGAATATATCAAATGAAATGTGTTAGAATGTCAAAGCATAGAATTTATAATCTAAATGTTTCAGCCGGCACGGGCTGGCCTTTGGCAGACCTCCATATGTGCCAGAGGCCTCTTGGCCCAGCCTAGGGTAGGGGGGCCTGGACCTGGGTCACCCGATCCCCCTCTTCCTCTTTCCTCCGGATCTCCAGGTGGGTTCCTGGGAGGACCTTATGGAGCACCCTGGGTTTTCCCCACTTCCAGGCTGGCTCCAGAGATTGGCTTAGGGGGTAGAGTTTGATCTGGGGGTTGGCAGATAGCTGCTCAACTATACTCAAGCTGTCACTGGCAATTTCATACCAGTCTACATGTTGCAAACATATACTCCTCCCAACCATCAGTACCCCAGATTTACCCTTCTTAACTTCAGTAACACACAATTCTAATCTCAGACCAAAGACATACAGTGGAATGTATATTGTTAGAAATATTGTTAGAAATCCCAGAACTATTTAGGACATAAATTGAGAACATATTGAACACATATATCTTTTCAATATTTTATGTGTATTTTAACAGCTATAACTCTCTCTATATATTCTTCTACCATGATGTTTCTATCCACTTTTCATCTTATCTTTTCTTTGTAAGCTGTTCAGTAAGGATTGTTGGTGGAAATGTCCCTCAGTTTAATGCCTATGATTGAACTATGTCATGAAGATTGCTGGTCTTGTTCCTATTGCCTCCAGATGCACCAATAACGCTACATGGCATTGATCCTTGTTTGCATAGACACATTAAAATGGGAAAACACTATACATACAGATAAGTTCTTATCTAATAGAGGTAGGAACACACAAATCTCAGTACAATGTACCTTACACCCTGAACATTGATATAATGACCTGGCACAGACCTCAGAAGAATGGGCATCTTCCATTCACGCCGGAACCAGGTAAGCTATCTACGAAACATCCAGAGTCTTTTATAGCAACATCTGGAAGCAATCCTCTACCAGGAAAGACACTACCAAGGGTCTGACATCGACCTCCTAAAAAGAGACTTCCATTAACACTGAGAAGACTTGACAATGACCTGCTCTACAGGACATGGTTCTCTCTATTGCCCCTTAAGTGTGAGGTGAAATGAGAGGATGCTCTGCACCATCCTGACTGCAATATGGGATATGCAGACTCCAGGATCTTTAATACAGAAGCAAGATACCAATAACAGAGACTATGTGAGAAATGGAGGTGTATTGCCACTACAGACGATAACTTGGATTGGACAAACTAGTTTGCCTGGAGTCTAGAGTCAGTCCTGTGCCAGGAAACTTCAGGGGTAGGGTCTCCTTGTATTTAGGCCATAATTTTTCTTTCCGTGTCCCTTATATTTTTGTTGGCCTATGCAAACAAATACCACTCTAATGCCGTTTTTTACTATGGTCCCTTGACTCCAATCTAAGAAAGACAACCCACTAAAACTTTGGGGTTAACTTAAACTAGTATACATGTACATGGAACTAGATAAATGTACTTTGCCCTCAATGTTTAAGGAGTTACATAAGTCTACTGTCTTTAGATTATATTGTGTGCTGCTAAGAAATAGTATGTACTACAACTGGGGATTTGAGGGACAAAGTAATTGTATTGTACATGGGTTCAGTTTTGTTTTTCTTAATGTTCTTTGACTGAAAGTTCAAGGCTGGGATATCATCTGTGGGACTACCGAGAATTCTGTTTATGGGTGATTGTGCTTCCACTGTAACTTTACCCTGTCCTCTTTCTTTGCATCTTTGTTGTCATAATTAAAATTAAAAAATGAAAAAAAAAAAGAATTTATAATCTAACTGCAAAGGCTACCTGATTCTATAATGTCTCCACAAACTTTACTTTAATGAACAAAAGATCTTGTGATTTTATTTAAACTTTTAATATTATTTCAATCAAAAGTAAAGAATATCTATATCAATTCTTTAATATTATTTACTATTTCCCTTAAGCACTAGAAATACAGATGCGGTTATAATTATTGCAATAATATTGAGATCTATTATTTAATTTTTTAAAAACTAAATACTTATAATATTTTAATCTTTATAAGCAAATTATATAGACACAGAAATACTTTACTACTAAATGCAATATTTACTCTGAGTTTAAAGATATGTTTGAAAAGCAAATACAAGGCTAAAACTAGGGTGCACATAAAACCCTCATTTAGATCATCCTCATTGATTTTCTTTGTGCTTATTGGGGTTTATGTCTCTTTCTTTATAAATGTTTCCACAATTTGGGGGACCAATTCCAGTAATACTCAGGGTTTACTATTGGCTCTGCACTCAGAAATCACTACTGCCATGCTACAGGGACCCCATGAGATGCCCAAGTTAGCATTGTTCAAAGCCCTAAATGTATCTACATTTAATCAATTTTCATCAGTAAAATACTAAAGGAGGGTTCTTAAGTGATATTAGAAAAATGTATGCACATTCTAAATTAAATAAGTGGAATTTCCCTGAGGATGCACCTGCTTCTCTCCTCTTGTTTCAGTCCCAACCATGCACAATATCCAACCTGCTTCATGGCCACAAAGTATTGCTCTCAGGGAAGAGAAGAAACAAAAACTTCTTGAGAAAATTATGAAAGACAGGAAGTGGTGGTGGTCCTTGAGGTTTTAAATGAATAAGTCACCCAAAGTCACATATATAAGGAACAATAAAAATGGAATACAACTATTCAAAGAGCTTTTAAATGTTCTTTGTGGCTGTGGGGGTAGGAGGAAGAATCTTTTTTTTTTAATTTTATTTTAACATCTTGATTACATACATAATTGTGTTTGGGTTTCAGTCATGTAAAGAACACCACCCATCACCAGTGCAACGTTCCCATCACCATAGTCCCAAATAATGGGAAACTAAAAGCACTTTAATGGCCATATGGAATGGGTTAAGTAATTTATAGTATTACTGAAGGAAAGATTACATAGATACCTAAATAAAATATCAAACAAAACTACATAAATAGGAAGACAATGCCAAGGGCAGATAGCCTCATTTCTAGAAAGTGTTTGGAGTTAGCCTGAACATGGCTAGAAAAGAGAAAATGATGTGTGTATATATATTTGTATGTATACAATTCTTAGAGTATGCATGTATTATTATAGCATATATTGTTTTAAAATACATGTTTTATGATTGAGTATGCAATTGGTATAAATTTTTTAGTAAAATTATTTTAAATAAAAATCCAGATCATTTAAAACAAGACTCCATCTCCTTTCCTTTTTCCATTAAAGTGTGACCTATTTCAATACCATTCCTTGTCTTGGTAAGCTATAACCAGTTCATCCAACATGAGAAAAATGGTTCTGATAATTTAGCCTGACAAGTGGCTTTAAGCAGGACAGCACACAGGCTGGCCAGCATACTTTCCTGGCAACATATTAGCAAATGGAAATTGGTTCTTTTGCAGTACAGGTGACTCATTTCTTCAACATGGTCATAGTGTCACTTTTGATTGAACCACTCTGATAAAAACAAATATGTGTTCTCTCCTCATTTGCTGCCAATAAATCCCAATAATTAAAAGCTGTGAAGTCCTTATAAAATGTCATCTGATTTCTATAATATTCTTATTTATTTGTTGTTAGTTGATGTTGCTATAATAAACGATCCATTGTCTCCAGTGAGAATGATTTAAGCTGCAAATGCTATTAGGTTCATTTTAGAATCTACACACAGTTAAATTACTGAAAACCAAGCGCATTGCATCCTGTTTCAATTCCAATTCTCAATGCTGTGACATAGTAATTGTGTCAGCAATTCAACTGGCTTAAGTTGATCTTATATTGGGGTTAGAGAAGATCGATTCAAGCAAAGCTAGAGACTTCGTTCTAGTCACAGAAGAAACAAATCTTATCAGAGAAGAAACTAAAATCTAGCATCATTCTTTAAAATATAGCTATTTGAAAGAAAAAAAGAAAAAAAAACAAAAAACAAAATATAGCTATTTGGTATATTGCTGTTAATTTTTCAAAATGACCTTGTTCTAATTTTAGAAAGCTAAAGAATTATATACAGGTATAATTTAGGTCTAGGACATTAGTATTCAAACTAACACTTTACACATTGCATTGTGCCAGTTCTGATCAGGAATTAGGCTTCCTGCTGGTTTCCTACCCACATTGCAACCAGTTATAAGCCAACTTGTTTCAAGTTCATTAGAAAAGGGCAGGCACAATGTCCTACAAATGTTCTTATCATCTGTCCACTCTCCTCTCTAACAGCACTCTGTTATTAGGAAAAAGAAGCATAAAGAAACTATATTTTCACTCAACTTCTAGGGTAATAACATTCATTATTTATTTTTCCTTTTTCTATACGACACTGCAGCATTAAAACCATACAACATGCCCCTAGAATGACTTAAAAGAAGAATATAAGCAGAAAAAGAAAAGTTAATGATTTCTGGACCCTGAGTGAAAACTAGGTGGAAGGACGTTTGTCTTGCTTGCGGCTGACCCAGGTTGGACCTGGGTTCTATCTCCGGTATCCTTTATGGTCCCCCAACCCAAGAGCGATTTCTGAGCCCTGAGTGTCACTGATGTAGTCCAAAAAACAAACAAACAAACAAAAGTTAATGATTTCTCATGTCACTGTAGTGACAAAGAGTAGATAAAGAAAGTTCTATCAAATGTGTTTTGTAACTGTTTCTTTTAACAATTATGTCTAATTTAAATTTTAACTCTAGTTATCTTTGTTAAAAAGCATTTTTTCTGTTAAATATGAGTCCTGTTCATTTTAAGGTGCAACCACGTCTTTAAAATACCTTCTCATACTATCCAGAGAGAGTCATAATTTAGTAATTACATAAGAAAGAAAGGTAAGGGAATGGGAAGTAAAGGAGAAGAGAGGACAGGAGAAGAGAGGAGAAGAGGGAGAAAAAAGGAGTAGGGGAGAGGAGAGCGGAGAAGGGAGGGGAAGAGAGGGAAGAAGGAAGAAGAGGGAGAGGAGATGAGGGAGAAAAGAGAAGAGGGAGGAAGAGAGAAGAGGAGAGGTGAGGGAAAGGAGGGGAGGAGAGAGGAGGGGGAAAATGGGGAGGGGAGAGGAGAGGTGGGAAAGGAAAAGAAAGGGAGGGAAGGGGACAGGAAGAGAAGGGAGAGGAGGGGAGGACAAAGGAGGGAAGAGGAGGGGGAGGAAGGGGAGTAGAGAAGAGAGGGGAGGGAAAAGGGAAGGGAGGTGAGTGAGGATAAATGTGGACATGCAGATACTCACATGAACTATAAGAGCATGGAACCATGATCCTTAACTAGTAAACAGTGGCGTGTGTGTGTGTGTGTGTGAGTGTGTGTGTGTGTGTGTTGGCTCCCATTAAGAACGCATCCTATATTTGTTGAATACATTATGCTTCTTTTGTAATAGCATGTAAACTTCTGGCATACATTTCTAGATACCAAATATTCTTGTGGTTCCTAGGTTGGAAATCTGTAGGCACAAAAAGATATTTACTTGAGGTAATCCCATCCTAATGTGCCAGTGATTCTACTACATTATCCTCTTCAAGGTTTTTTTGCCCTTTTAGTAAGCTAAATTAAGTCAACATAATTTTGGTTAAGTCAAGTTTCAAGTCAACAAAAAAGAATCTTCTCTCTCTACTTACTAACTCATGTAACCTATTAAAATAATTTATTTGTTTAAACTTCTCTTATCAGTAGAAGTTCCTCTTTAGTAGAACAAATGGAGCAGCTTTTAATTTTTTATAACAACCCATGCTTCATGAAGTGAATCACCTTCATTGTCCAGTTCACTGCTCTTATCTTCCCACAGTAATGTCCATAAAAGAAGTTCCACATTTTGGGGCTTAATAAATTTGATAAATCATTTAACACTTTTTTCATACATTTGCCTTTTTTAATTTATATATCTATTATGAATTAATTTCTTGGCACTTTCTATTCTTCCATAAATTTTCCTATGTACATACATACACATATACAATGAATGCTTTATCCCTACTCCTTATTATACACATTATAAAATACTTATGATAGCTCACTATTTTAGAGAGGCGATATATAATGTAATTTAGAATGCTAATTTTTATTCAGCTTTTCAATATGATGTGCATGCTAGATGCCATGAATCAAGACTATTCCTAAATGAATTTAAAGGTCATGTCAATCACATTCCCAAATTGCCATCTAATTATATGCCAAACATACTTTAAGTTTTTATTCAATACTTTTTATTGAATACTTTTTAACTGAGATACAGTTATTAAAAAATGTCTCTAAAGACAATTCATCTGAGAGACTGATTAAAGGCACGGTAAATTCAGAAGTTCTCCCATTGAGAAACTTCATAAAGACATTTTATTGAAGTTTTTTAGTATTGTACTTATTTAAATGTTCTTTTTTATACATTTGAATAGTCAAAATGGCAAAATGACCAATTTAATGACTTAAAGACTAAATTATGTTTGGAATTTTAAAACATGATGTAAACATTTTTATTCTAAATACATTTATATTAAATTGTAGAGAACTGGATGCTTCAAAAAGGTAAAGATATCATGCCACTTCAGTAATCATATTGCAAACCAGTGTTTAAAAGGGAAAAAAGAGCATTGAGAAAAGAGAGAGAAAAAGAGAGAGTGTGTGTGAGAGAGATACAGACAGAGAGACAGAGAAAGAAGTGAAGAAAAATGTATGCCACAGAGGTAAAGGAGGGTAGTCCAGGAGAGGGTAGGAAGTAACTGGGGACATTGGTGGTGGTGGGTAATGTACATGGGTGAAGGAAAGGGAGTTGGACATTATATAACAGTCACAAGAACTTTGTAATTGTATTTCACTGTAATTCAAAATTAAAAAAAATTAACACTACAAGCTAATCAAAAATTCCTACTCAGTGAGTTAAAACCATTTAACACTTAAATAATGCATATTAAATACTATGTTCAAATTTTTCATAAAATTTTAGAATATGATATTCTCATCAGCCACTACTTTTGCTTTCCATAGCTTTTAAAAACTATAAAATGTTATTTTCAGTTTCTAATGCATAACAAGAATAAAAATAATAGATATTTTTAAGTGTGAGGCAGAATATTAGATGCATTTAATATAGTAAGAAAAGCAAAATATATTAAAATTTATTAAGATTTTAAATGAATAATTTTTGAATTTGCAATTACAAATAAATTTATGCGATGAATAAGAAGTCATAGTATACTGGCATTCACAATGTAAAATAAAACAATATATTGCCATCATCATCAATATTTGGGGCGGGAGGCAAAAATACTGGCAATGCTCATGGGTTAACACTGGCTCTGCACTCAGGAATCAGTCCTCATAATACTCAGGGGAGTACATAGGTTATATCAAAGGAACTAACCCAAATTAGCTGCATGCAAGGCAAATACCCTCCCTACTATATTATCACTCTGGCCATTCATCATTATTTTTACCTGTTCTTTGCTAACAATATTTTAGTGTTTTATTAGCAAAATTTGCTAATTTTATCTAAAATTTCAAGAAAAATGCATCTTCTATATTTTGTGTTAGAAAGATATAATTTTTGTGTTTGAATAAAGGAAACAGTGCACATTATATCATTCTTTATCTCCTATGATTTATTATATAAGGCTTTGGCATAGATTATAGATTTTTAATTATTGTTTTAAATATTTAGTTTTTCATGTTCTTAAATTCTACTATTCAAGTTATCCTCATTTTCTTCCATTATAGAGATAGTATTAGCTTTTCTTTCTTATCCCATCTTTCTTTTTTAATAATAATTTTTATTGTGACTGTTACGGGAAAATTTATAAAAATAGATATTATAGGTCCTATTAGCATGCCTGGGAATGGATGAGCCTGACCTGACTCTCTTGCAGGTACTGGGGCTTGATTTAAGGGGAGACTGGGGTCGCCAGTGGGACTACCTAGGGATGGTTGGGTGTTGATCTGCCTCTCTTGCAGATACTGGGGCTTGATACTTGGGAAGCTGGGGTTGCCAGTAGGGCAGCCTGGGGACGTGCCAGCCAGACTCTCTCACAGGTATTGAACATTGACTAAATTGTATTAGAAGATAAATATTTTATCTTTTGAGTTATGAACAATGCAGTACTCTCTAAAACAATGCATCTAGCAACAAATGAAAGCAATCTTTTGTCCATTGTTTAATGCTCAAAATCATGCCATACCTCACTGTGCTTTATATTTCTGCATTTTTATTTTTTATATTTATTTACTTTATTTAAAGAACATGTATCAGATAGTTGGCCATGATCATTTATTTCCAAATAAATGATAGCAAAGTTATTTTAAAAAATAGAAAAAATAAAAGAAAAAGGAAGAGAAGAAAGGAAATAAAATTAAGGAAAAGACAAATGTTTAGTGACAAGCAAAATTTTGCATCTCCAATGATGCCACTAAGAAACTAAAAAGTAAGCTCTTATTGCTGGCTAGCTGGTCATTCTGTTATCTCATTTGTTTCTGAATATTAAGTGACCTCAGCCAGTCATTAGCATCTAAATTTGTGTGTTTCTATAGGTATAACAAATGAAGTTGTCCAGAAATTCAAAGCACTATTACTAACACTTCACCTTTTGTGAACTGTATTCTCAGTTGCCAAGCCTCCCAGAAGAAGGAGAATGGGGATAAGGAAGTGTCTCTGCAGAGAAACATGGAGGAATGATGAAACAAGGCCTTAGGCAAAACAGTGATTCTGGTTGATGATGCAGCAGGTATGGCTTCAGCAGGATGGCTGCTCTGATATGATTGAGTCACTCCCTATTCCTAACTTAGGCTTCTCTTTTCCCTTTTTTCAAGATCGTGTTTCCTAAAGCTCATCTCTTTGCTTAAAATAGTCATAGAAAGAGCACAAAGACAATTAATTTACTAAATCACTACTGTCACAGTCAATTTTATAAACTTTATACTTCATTAAGTTTGGTTGGCCAAAAATTCTGCTTTAATTTCATCTTCTCTAAAATATTGTCTTTTAGTGCCCTGCCTTAATGAGAAGTGCTGAACAACATTAGAATTCTGATTCTTTTCTGACTGTTATTTTCTTGTTTCATCTCTAGAAAATTTAATATCTCTTTGTCAGTAATCTTCTGAAGCTTGAAATGAAGTGTTCAATAAAATACAGAAAGAAAAATATACTAGTCAAAGAATTTTAGATTCAGAAGATCCTTTCAATGGAAAGATGCAGTAAGTCTTCATAAATAGAAATTTATTTTATATCTTGGTCACTTTCTACCTTATATCTCTTTTCTTTGAGTCCTTTAATATCTATAATTTTATTTAGTTCATTTCTGCATTTTTACTTGTCAGTTAATTTGTTGAATACAAATTGTTATTAATAACAACACTGATCATTAATGATTTTTATTTTAAATTATTTTGTTTAATTATTTTATTGACATCTTATTGCATTAGTTTCCATATGTAAATTGTGATTTGATGTTTTATGTACTGTGAGATGGTTCCTCACTGAAATAAACTTAAATATTATCTGAAAATTTTCTTTGTTCATGAGGTATTTATTTAATTCATTTTTTATCTTTCTACTTCATATTTAAAGTCACATTTTCTTCTTATTTTCTAGTTGTTCTTTCGTTTAATTTTCATAGTTTTGCACTGAATATGTACCACACAGTCACATTTCTCTGAGGATAACATCATTTCTTTCCCTAATTTATCTTGCTCTATGAGTAGATTATTTTAAGTGTATATTATAATTTTATTTTATTTTTGGTTGAGCTATTCTTTTTATGTATATGTTCTTATCTTTAAATTTTTTATATTTAAAATGCATAATAATACTTTCACACATGTATATTGTCAAAAAACAAGGTCAAGATAATAACATATCTATCCCATTACTCAATAAGTTTGCCTGTGTGTGTGTATATGTGTGTGTGTGTGTGTGTGTGTGTGTGTGTGTAGTAAGAAGATTTACTCTCTTGTTAAAGGGTGTGTAAAAAGGTCCATAAAAGCCCACCTAATTAATAAAGACCACGAAAATTACCTTCAGAGAATGTAACAGCAAAGCAGGTTTAATTGTCCAGAGCTCTGGGGCCCACCATCCCCTGACGCAGCAGGTTTGCAGTGGACCCCAAGTCTTAGAAATCCAAGGCTTTTGCCTTGCATGCAGAAGATTGGTGGTTCGAATCCCGGCATCCCATATGGTCCCTCGAGCCTGCCAAGAGCGATTTCTGAACATAGAGCCAGGAGTAACTCCTGAGCGCTGCCAGGTGTGACCCAAAAAAAAACAAAAAAAGAAAAAGAAAAAGAGAAATTCAGGGCTTTTATAGTAATCCATATGATAATAAGGTTTCAAACTTCAAACATTTCATTGGTTCATACAATTGTTATAATGCAAAAACATCCAATAGTTCAAACAAAAAACGGCACAATTTCTTAGTTATTCCAAACCCTCTTTGACATCAGCTACCCTAGCCCTCATCTTGATGGTATGTAAAGATATGGGGTGGACCCTTCAAGTGATCTCCAGGCGGGTCCTAATATGTGCTTTAGGTTATTAACTAAATAGTAAGCACATGTAGTCATCCCTTTCAAGAACTTTCTTATTTCAGTCCCTTCTTCTTGTAACCTTCTAAGATATCTTGTAGAGGGTCAGCACTAGGGGAGGGGATGTGGGTGCCCTAAGGTCTGATGTGCTCTACAGGCCTGGTCTTTTTTTTTAATATAATTTTTATTTTGATCATAGTGTTTTACATATCATTCGCAGTAATGTTCCAGGTACATGTAAACATTGAATCAGGGGAATTCCCATCATCCCGTTGTCCTCCCTCCACCCCCGTTCCCATCCTGCCTCCCCTATCCTCCACCCTCTCCCCAGGGGCTTCTAGATTGAGTGACCCACTCTGTGTCTAGTTTATTACTTAGTGATCTTATAACTGTTTGGTCTTGGTGACTCCATTATTTCTCTCTATAATTGGGAGGCGGGACTAGATAGTTTGAGTTATGTGGTTTTGTTTGGGGAAAACTAAAGTAATAGAATGGGGGTAAAAATAAACTACACCTTCTTGGCACCCCAGAAGAGCACGGAACTGAGGGGACCTCTTCCTGCTTCTGTCTGTCCTGATTTCTTGGACCTCTCCTTTGAGAACAGAACCCTGGGAAGCGAACCCAGAAATCATTGCACTCTGAAGCCGCCAGCGAGCCAAAGAGTGAGTAAGATCTTGCCAGGTGCAGAGGTTCCCAATTGGAGGGCTGAAAGCTACTCCTGCGGGAACTCCGCCCTGCTGCGCTCTGATTTCTTGGCACACCAAGAAATCAATAAACCCCATCACAACACACAGGAAAAACCACACTAGTAGAGCAACAATGCAGAAAGCTCCTAGGCAAACACTAGGCACTGAGAATGAAGATGAGGGCTTGGACGACCCTAAAAATCACAATCATCTGCTTAACCTCTCGGATAAGGAATTTAAAATAGAAATATGGAATATGTTGGTAAAACTCCAAGAAAGCATAGATCGATCTGAACAGAACACAACGACAGAACTCAGAAAACTTCAAACTGAAATGGCAGGCCTTAAAAACACGGTAGCTCAACTTCAAACTGAAATGG